>CM064581.1:53985326-54076485 GCA_032716605.1 Paralithodes platypus | reverse complement strand
CTCCACCACCTTGGTCACGTAGCCTACCACCAGAGATGCTCGATCAGTAAGTAAAAAGTGTTTTCACTATAAATACTTATACAACGTAAAATACACTACCTTCAAGTGATAAATAGCAAGATGATTGACGCAATATGGTATGAAAGTGATCCACAAACAATCGCCGCCACACGAAACCATGGCCCCTCATGACGTGAGCCCCACCTTGGTCCAGCCAGTAAACAACCACACACACCCCAGACTAGAGAGAAGCACCACAAACACCCACGTTCACTTAACATGGTTTTTATACCCTAAATAAGAATAACACAATAATCCATCGATAACCCAACGAGATAGCACTTCGTTTGCGGTTATATTATGGGGCGGTTTAAATACCAGCCAGGCTGGGCAACAATGGAGGCCCCTTGGTTTAAAGGGCCTGCCACACACCCACCTACTAGGCTGGCTGATGGGAAGAAAAACTGACTCTCTCTACCACCGCGGGGCCCTCACAGGGACGCGCTAGGGGGGTTGACTACATTTTTCCACATGTACATCTAACTTATCGGACTTACCAGCCAAAAAACCGGCTCAATTGCGGTCATAAACGTATTTTCTAGCAATATAATAAGTCCATATGACGCGCATCGCGTCATATGAGTTTTGGGTTCACTCTGCATATGACTCGATCGCGTTCATATAGGTGCTCTGGGGAGAGTTAAGGAAAAATAACTTCCCACAGCCTGATTCGTCAGAAATCCTACACGACATAGGAATAAGGGGAACACAAAGTTTTTTCATGCAGTAACTCAAAACTGTCTAAGTTTTTCTAAGTGGAACTCCATCACCTCATGGATTAGACACCAGAAGAATTGGACTGTACCTTCACGATCGGTATCTGAGATGTTCCAAAGTAGATAAGCCAATCTCGAGTTGAGCGAGAAAGGATTCTCCATCAACTAGTACGATCTGTGCAGTTATTACCTTCTAAAAGTCGCATTTAAAATACAAACTTAAGGTTAGAATTATAATAAGATGTTTCCAAGTCTTACGGGCAGAGCTCAATCAAAAATGATTGCCTAATTTCCAGTCAATACTTGCTAAACTTTCACACTAGTTACAACACCACTCTTCTCACAAGAGCTCGTACAACATTCAAGATGCCAAGTGACATAGTTCCAAGATGTTCGTCATTGGTTACATAAGGATAGTGTTGAATAAACCGTAAAGACTAGATATCACAAAACCGAAGGTAAAGGTTAACCCTTGTAACATCGCGGGAGTAGTAACTTTCGTGAAAATATTAGCCTTGCTGCCTTCCTTCGCCTCTACTCAGTCAAGGACAGGCAAGGACAAGAAGGTACTCAAAAAGGTGAAGATGAAAACTTCTCACTGGCAGACTAAAGCTGGGTGGTAAGAGACATCCTACAGCTAACACGACACCATGATGGACCCGAACACCAATCTTGGAGTTTCCAACGCCTTCACTTCCATTCGACACTGTATCAGTGGATTTGCTGAAGTTTGCCGCGGACGTCACCAGGGTTAACAGGTATCTTATAGTATTATAGGGTCAAGAAGCTAACGTGGGCAGCCAACAGCACTCTCCAAGATTTGTGCAAGTTGCCCCGGTGTTCTCGTTTACCGACCTAAAAAGCAGCGCAAGTGAAAGATCGAGTAAGATTAGAACCGCTACATATCAATACGTAAGCTATTTCTGGAATCGGAGAGAAGAGATGATTGTCTTGTCCAGAAACCAAGTTCATCCCGTCGCAGTTCCAATTGCACTAAGAACTTCTGGTTAGACCTACTTCCCGTTGGACACCAAACCACATACAGCCATGTATAAGTCATTTCCAGATAAGATAGTAGTACTCCCGCACCACATTCATGACGTCATCAATTGTTACCTAATGCAGCAACTGTACCAACAGGTGTGGGACAGTTCATATAGCAGAGGGGAAACAAGTCTTGAGGCCGAATGAATAAATAGAAAGAAACTAATGGAAAAACTTATTAACCCTGAAACTGCCGGGAGACTCTAAGAGTTCCCCGGCGGACTGCGGGAAGACTCTCTAACCCCGAGTCAGAGACGGAACACAAAAAATCACACTCATTTAACACCTTTACGAGCGTCCTATGCGGTTTCTTTCTTATGTACCGCCCAGCGGTCGGGGGTTTTAGCCAAAAATAGGGGCTGTGTTCGTGATCATTTTCATGCCTAAATAAGACCCAGAACGTAAAACAAGTATCTTTTTTTTTTTTTTTTTTTTTTCTATGTGATTGAGGGAGGCAAAAGGCATAACTGCCTATAGCGAGGGCCTCCCCCATAGTTGAAAGAGGGAAAGGGCCAAAATCAAGGGACGTTCGAGCCAAAATGCCTGGACACACGGAGGTGGAAGCAATTTAAGTCATAGGAAGAGGGAAAGACTGATTCTGGGAGAGAGTTCCAGAGCTCAGATGTTGAGTAGAAGAAAGTTTGAGAGTAACGTTTCACTCTTGGGTTGGAGAGTTGCACAGAGTAGGGGTGGGATTGAGTTGCAAGACGGGTACCACGTGCCCTACGTAAAGGAGGTGGTATGCACTGGGATAGCTCTGAGGAACACTGATTATTATAGTAGCGATAGAATAGCGAGAGAGATGCAACATTGCGGCGGAGAGAGAGAGAGTGCAGAGAGTTGGTGAGTGGAGGGGAGATAATGATACGGAAAGGCCTTCCTTTCAACTTTGTCTAGGAGAGCGGTGTGAGAGGAACCTCCCCACACATGTGAACAATACTCAATACAAGGGCGCACTATGCCCCTGTACAGAGCAAGAAGCTGTGCAGGGGAAAAGAACCCCCTAAGGCGGTTGAGCACACCCAGCTTCTGGGAGGCTGCCTTAGCAAGACTGGTAATATGGTCCTTCCAAATGAGAGCAGAAGAAAAAAAGAGACACCAAGAATATTGAGAGAAGATGAAGGGTTGATTTTTGTATTGTTGAAGAATAAGGGATAGTCCGCTGGGAGATCCTGACGGGTAGATAGATGGAGAAATTGGGTTTTGGAAGCATTAAAGTTAACAAGGTTTTCTCTGCCCCAATTGGAAATAGTATTTAGATCAGAATTTAAGAGTTCTATGGCTTCATTACGTTTTTCGTTGAGGGATTGCTGGCTGGGGCGTTCTGAAAAACTAATGGAGTAGTGTAAGGTTGAGTCGTCTGCGTATGAATGGATGGGAATTAAGGTACAGTTAAGGAGATCATTTATAAAAATTAGAAAGAGAATAGGAGATAGGACAGAGCCCTGAGGAACACCGGAACATCTATCCCTGAAAGGGCATAAACAGAGCTTTCGAATGACACCATAACGATCCTTTTATGATGGCTAGTTTTCTTGCAATAACCGTGCAACGCGAGTGCAAAAAGCATGTAATTAGCCACTTTCCCGATACAATTCCGTATATAGCGAGTGAGAGAGGTAGGAGGGAGGTGAGATTCGTGTCAGTAGGTTCGCCGCGGTGGTCTGGAGCAGTCATACACTCGCTACTCTCCTGCCACCACTTGTCTCTCTCTCTCAGCAACATTACGTGCTGAAATTGCCACTCGCCCTATGTCGAGCGCCGCCACATAGTCCAGCTTTATTTAACTCGACTTAAGTTGCGCGCCGACTTTTAGGGGTTAAGCATCGAATTTATTTTTTTTTTTTTTTTTTTTTTTTTTTTGGGCCATGCAAAATATCACTCCTCTACCTCCCCTCCTTCCCCACTTTCCTCCCCTCCTTCAGTTATCACCTATTTTCCCTGTTATTCCCATATTCTGAGGTATATTTTCGTGCTAACATTAGCGAGTTGCAAGCAGGGCATTGTCATCAGTGTTAGCAAACGAGTGCAAGAGAGAGAGAGAGAATATCGATCGACTGTGTCTCAGTGGCCTTGGTTGAAATTGGCGGGAAAGCAGGTTGCCTCACCCATACATTATATAACTCGCGGCCTATATCTCCGATTTTGACCATCCAAACCCTGTTTTCACTCGTTGTATTGTTGTTTCAGGTTAATACCTTTATAATCAACCCATAATAGGCGCGTATGGATAAGTATTAACCCGTTGAGCCCCGGCTAGTTATAATATTTTGTTCACCCCAGTCCCAAGCCATTTTCACTTATTTTTTTTGTTTGCTAAAATGGAAGACAAGGATGAGAAATGAAAAAAAAAACAAAAAAAAATCACCTCTGACATTTTTTTTTGGGGGGGGGGGGGGCCGGTGGGGGTTGGGGGGGGGAGCTTCAACAAAATTTGTTGAGCCCAAAATGGAAGAGAATGGTGAGAAATGAACAACAAAAAAAAAAAAAACTCATTTCGGTCATTTGGGGGGCGGGGGGGGGGGGGGGGGGTTCAATAATTCGTCTCCACCGCATGACCACCCGCCCGGGAGCACTAGGGTAAAAACTGAGTATGGCATTGTACGGCATACATCCTAAGGAGTATCTCACATAAATCTCAAGCCTCTAGATCCCATACGACCGGAGTAATGAAGGTTCAAAGTGGCGGTAAACTAGGGGTGTAAACTATCCCCACTAAGCCCACCACCACCAGCCGCGCGGCTGTCTCGGCAGCTCACACCTACTGGCCCGGCTCCCCCACACACTACGGTACCTCCCCCTCCTATTCTCCCGCCATTTCCTACCTTACGAGCCACTTAAGTGTTTTTTATATGTCGGACGCACGTGATGCGTCGCTGGGAGTTGGTGATCAAAGACTGCCGACGCAACACATGCGACGCTGGGTCTCAACGGGTTAATGCTATTTATGGTAAAATTAATATTTTAGTGATGGAAACAGCTCAAATACGTCAGCACAGGGGGACGTTTCTAATTACCCCCATGCGCACTTCTTAGGTTAAGAAAGATAGTATAAAACACTTTGCCAAAAGACTCTCTTGTGCTACCACAAGGTACTTGAGAAGTAACCAAACCTGTGACACTCCTGGAATACCCGAAGGCTTCACATCCATTTGACAGTGTTTCTTTGGAATTGATGAATTGCCCCAGGTGACGCCAGACGTAAGCAGTACCAGTTGGTTTGTGTTGAATATAATCTTTCAGACTAGTTTGTCCTATTTCCTGCTTAAAACACGGATACAATATACCCAATTACCAACAGGCTCGGCCAATACTCACTTGTTCGCTATTCCTCTCCTCGGCACCCCATCGCCGAAAACAGGATGGAAACCAAGCACAATGTGAAAGAATCAATAGGTGATAATATCTACTTGAGAAAGCATGTACTTGCACAACAGATCCCCTTCACAAATTGGGTTAGTTGACTGCAAAGTACCTCAGCTAACATAGCTATCTTTGAAATCTTGAAACATCATGTAAACCTTAAGATAATCTAGAATTAAAGGAAAACCTAGATGGCCTTACATTACCTTGAAGAGTCTTCACAAGCCTCACAGGTGTAAAAGACTAGCTTCTGAGGGTAAAGACAAGGTTCTGAGGGGATTTCTGGCTACAGCTCAGCTACGAAGGAATCTATATTTCCTCTAGATTATTCTTATAAAGCCAAATCAGACGCTAAGAGACACCTGAAAGTCTTTAGCAAGGTCCAACTTCCAGTCCCAGATCATTTACATGCACCCGATGCAAAAACAAATGATGAGGATAAATGCCGAAGAGAACTCAAAACTACTCTTCATAGTAAGTGTTAAGGTTAGTCGTCTAGAATTATTTGGAACGTCTTAACTCATTCAAGACTAAGCTTGTTAGTCTAGATGCTACCACTCACGAAACAAAATACTTTTGATGGTTACAGGTTAATCCGGATGAGTACTCAACACTCGCTGAATGGCCATAACATACCTGTATCCCTACCTACTACGGTACAACCACTGTACCTCTCCTGACTGCCTCCGCAGACAATCCTGCATTTCGGCAAAGAACTACAGTATGCTAACAGAGAGGACTGATGTTCTGTTAATGCCACAAAATTAGAAGAACTTCCTCTAGAGACACTAGCAATATAATTACTTGAAATAGTAGTAATTTCAATTCAGATCCACCAAAGAAGATCTTTCGTTCTGTTTACGCCACATTATCTGACAGAACAAGCCACTCATTCCAGTACATCCTGCTGGCCATGTGTGAAGAATTTTACTGCACCCCTGCAAATAGAATTTTACCCTTTCCCCCAAGAAAGATGACCTGGTTAATGTGTTCCCTACTAACTAATCAGATGAAGCCTGGTGATTTACGACTTGCAGTTACGTTTCACGTTTTGGCGTAGCTCGTATTAAATCGTAATCTCCGGATGAATCATTTTGGTACTACCTGATGACTTTACCCCTGTAACCAAACACTCGCACTCACACACGTGTGACGAGAGGACTGTTTTACCTTGCTGACCTACTCTCCTATGAGCTCTTTGGAACAGCCCACGCTTTCTGAAGTACAAAAGCTAAGAAAGAGACTCACTGCCTGGAGACTGAAGCAAAAGCCTTATAGAGTCTAGATGTATGACTCCCAAGCGAGAAGAATGTGATGTATCTCATACACTCGGTTGTTGCACACATGAATAATCTGACACAGGTGGTTAACTCCTTAATAGTTGATGGGAAACCCACAAATAAGTCATGTACCTTTACGAGTTCCTGCACAACACGGATGATGATGTTCAAGATTTAAACGCCATTGCAAGGGCACTTTTCGCAAACTTAGTAGATGTTGCACTAAGTAGGGTCCCCACTGACCTGTTGCCTGTTGAACATCTCCGTACCTCTATTCAAATGGCGAAAGTTCAGTCTGCCCTGACTCCGCTATTAGAGGAACACGACTGTGCACTCTATTTCTCATAAATAGAAACAGTTATTCCACTCACCACTTTAGTCATCATTCCGTTCCAGTTCTCACATTTTACAATGGCTGAAGAATTTTGCCGTGCCCATTTCTTTTACACGGATGATTACTGACCTTTACTAATACAGCAGACATGTTGCTCGTCCCCGACGAACTTCAACTTGTGACTGTGACTGACAATGACGCACTTAATTCATGTAGGTCCTTGTATCTTCCCCTGTCTGTTCGTCCTGAGTATGTGTTTTCCCTCTGTCCCCGGACATCAATGCATGCGACCTTACCTTGACTCAAGCATCTGTGACTGAATGGCTCATAGTGTAGATTTAGAATAATAGTTAATAATCATGGGATGTTTTATGCACCTGTTCACTGCGAAGTACGGATTTCTCTATCTTTACGCTTCCTTATCATCAGCTTATTGCCTTGATAACTAACCTCTCCTCAGAGTTCATTCCTATTAACATGTTCTTTCACAGGTAATTTTAGTTTGCTTAGTTAATCAGGAAATCATTTTTCCTACTGTACAAACCCCCTTCATTGACTCTCGTCAACAACCTTATCCTAGTAAGTCTCTCCCTTCGTCTTCCGTTCAGGATTGATCACCTGATGCTTGGGCGTGAGCACCTGTTAATGCTAACGTGTACCTTTGGTTCTCACCTTTTTCACACTTTCATTGGCATTGCTATACACTGGGAATAGGGTTATGTAAGTCATAGGGATGATATGTATGTTCGGTGGGCCTCACTTTACGTGGCCGAGCGGTGTAACAGCGCATTTTGAGCGACTGTACCCTCTAGGGTAACTCATATAATCACTTGTATAACTCACACCCTTATAACAGTTATTCACTTACTTAAGTATACTACTGTACATTCAAATTGGGCATGATCTCCCCTATAGAAGATCACCCCACCTATAAAGGCCTTGGTACAATTCTTGCAAGCTAAGCAGGGGTTCTCACGCTCCCTTCAGAGAATTGCAGCAACACCAAGATGATTGCTTCAACTAGTAATGTGTGACACCACTCTAGTAAGAAGCCGGCGCCCACAGTGGGAAGGCTTACAGCCAGTAGCAGATCTCAAGTCCAGCCATAAGGAGGGTCGGACCCTTGAACGGCTGAGGTAAATTATACAGTGACGTATACAGTGACAAGTGCGATACTGTGCGATGTTAGTGTGTGTACCGTTTACCTATTTTCGCTATTCTTAATTCATCTATTCTTTACAGGAAGGAATTACAGATTACAGGAATAATAGCTCAATCTAGTTGTTAGCCAGCTTACTGCTTTTAATTAGGTAGATACTTCCCTGCTGGGCAATACAGTATCTACACAGACCTTATAACTATTTACAAACCGCATAGTTCTATATTTTGTGTTAAATACATATATATAGAAAAGCCACCAGTGTCTTTGCTTCAAATCAATTACCTCTATGATTTACCTTTCAACATGTTTTTACAGTGTAAACCTGGACTACAAGCATTACAAGGAAAATCAATGTAAGAGGCAAAAAGGTATCAAAACAGTTTAATCCCCGATACACCCACACTACCCTCCTCGTACCGCCCCATCACACTCCTTTGCTCCCCCTCCAAAGTCATGGAACGCCTATTATTACAATTAATTACACCTGACCTACCCCTAGCTCCAACACAACATGGCTTTAGGCCACTGCACTCCACAAACACTCTTCTCACAGACCTTACACAAAGAGCTTTCGACGGCATCAACTCAGCTAGACCACCACACAGATCACTATTAGCCACACTCGACATTAGTAAAGCCTTCGATGCCATCCCCCGCCACAACCTAACAAACAAAATCTACAACACCAAACATGCACCAACAACACAAAAAGGTGGCTGGCCAACTTCCTAGCAGGCAGATGTGCACACGTATATTTTGCCGGTCAGTCATCTAAAATCAGAAACTTTCCAAACGGAGTCCCACAAGGATCCGTCCTATCGCCCGCACTCTTCAATCTGTACATGCACGATATAACTACACCCAATACGCCCCAAATCCACTTAGCCTCCTATGCAGATGACATAACACTCACAGGCACACACCATGACCCAAAAAGAGCAACAGATCTCCTTCAACCCTATCTCAACACACTACATGGCTGGTGCACTACAAACAGACTTAATCTAGCCCCAGCCAAATCCACCGGAACCCTGCTCACAAGTTGGACAGGAGAACACGAATACATCCCTCAACTCACCATAAACAACACGCCCCTAACACATACACACACACCCAAAATCCTAGGAGTAACATATGATACTCATATGACATTCAAACAGCACACCACAAACATTAAAAAGAAACTGACACCCAGACTTAACGCCCTCAGGTCACTTGCTCACACACAATTTGGACACAACAAAGAAACTACCACCACAGTATTATAAACAATACATAAGATCAGTGATGGAATACGCAAGCCCAGCCTGGGCTTCTAACCTAGCTGAAACACATCATAAGACCTTACAGACTATTCAAAACAAAGCCCTGATGATCATTACAGGCTGCACAGCTACTTCGCCCACAGATCACCTACATCAAGAAACCAAAATCCTCAAAGTCAAAGACCATCTGGACATGAGAGGCACTCAATTCCTGGCAGCAGCCTCCACGAACCAAGACCACCCACTAAACTACATGGCAACACACCTACAGACACCAAGAAATATCAAAACAACACCCAGCACACGGTATCACACACAATTATTGTCCTCTCTCCCTCCCTGCCCACCCCGAACCAACTTCCAAAAGCACATCCATACTCATATCTCTAACCGATCCATCCACTCACTCACAGACAACACGTAGCTGCATGCACGACCTCCCGAAATCCATCCTTCCGAATCCTCCCTTCCTCGCGAGGACAGAGTCCACCTGGCCAGGCTGAGATGCGGACACCATCCAGCTCTCCTGAGCTATCAGAAGAAACTGGCTGACTCCGTTGTCGACGCCTGCCTGGGATGTAACACAGCACCCCATACCATTAAACACATCATAGAAGACTGCATTTCACACAACCACTTACGCCAACAACACAATCTACACTGAATGATAGCTCTGTGGGAAAGCCCGATCGTGGCCATGGCCTTTCTCAGGGACTCGGGGCTGTTCAGTCAGGCAGCTTAGGGAACAACAACAACAACAACAACTTGAGAGCTTTTTATTAATGTAATTACTCTTGTTGTGAGTAGGCTTTGTCGTCATCGGAAAGCCTTTGTAGAAGTACACTTATCCCAGTTAATTGATACCCCGTTATCCAGTTGATTAACTCTGGAGGGTTTAAGTGTTTGGTTCACCGGCTTAATAGTTCGAGGGTTTGGAATTAGCGTACCGTTGTTGCAGATCTAGCCTATCTTGTAGTCCAATATTTAGTGCCCTTGTTTATTTCGTTGTGCCGGTCGTAACAAATGGCGACCTTAGTCCAGGATATAGTGAACTGAATTTTGCAGGATTTTTTTGGGAGAAATCTTATTCGCCATTTTTGGGTTCGACTTTATTTCTCGCAGTGTTGGCAGTGGACATTGTTTTGAGGATATATGGAACTTGTTGGAGTTTATTGGTGACCTAATATTGAACTTAAAAACATCTTCGATTTTTTTTTTGTGAATAAAGCTACGCGAGAGTTTGGCTACTTAGGTCTTGACTTGGGATTTTTTGTTGTTGACTCCATCATGTCACTGGACGGGTCTGAGCATTTTTTTTTTTTTCTATATGATTGAGGGAGGCAAAGGGCATAACTGCCTATAGCGAGTGCCTCCCCCATAGTTGAAAGAGTGACAGGGCCAAAATCAAGGGACGTTCGAGCCAAAATGCCTGGACACACGGAGTTTGAAGCAATTTAAGTCATAGGAAGAGGGAAAGACTGATTCTGGGAGAGAGTTCCAGAGCTCAGCTGTTGAGTAGAAGAAAGTTTGAGAGTAACGTTTCCCTCTTGGGTTGGAGAGTTGCACAGAGTAGGGGTGGGATTGAGCAAGACGGATACACGTGCCCTACGTAAAGGAGGGGTATGCACTGGGATTGCTCTGAGAACTCTGATTATTATAGTAGCGATAGAATAGCGAGAAAGATGCAACACTGCGGCGGAGAGAGAGAGAGATTGCAGAGAGTTGGTGAGTGGACGGGAGTTAATGATACGAAAGGCCTTCCTTTCAACTTTGTCTAGGAGAGCGGTGTGAGAGGAACTCCCCACACATGTGAACAATACTCAATACAAGGGCGCACTATGCCCCTGTACAGAGCAAGAAGCTGTGCAGGGGAAAAGAACCCCTAAGGCGGTTGAGCCACCCAGCTTCTGGGAGGCTGCCTTAGCAAGACTGGTAATATGGTCCTTCCAAATGAGAGCAGAAGAAAAAGAGACACCAAGAATATGAGAGAAGATGAAGGGTTGATTTTTGTATTGTTGAGAATAAGGGATAGTCCGCTGGGAGATCCTGACGGGTAGATAGATGGAGAATTGGGTTTTGGAAGCATTAAAGTTAACAGGGTTTTCTCTGCCCCAATTGGAAATAGTATTTAGATCAGAATTTAAGAGTTCTATGGCTTCATTACGTTTGTCGTTGAGGGATTGCTGGCTGGGGCGTTCTGAAAAACTAATGGAGTAGTGTAAGGTTGAGTCGTCTGCGTATGAATGGATGGGAATTAAGGTACAGTTAAGGAGATCATTTATAAAAATTAGAAAGAGAATAGGAGATAGGACAGAGCCCTGAGGAACACCGGAGTTTATAGAGTGAGGAAGTGAACAATGGCCGCCCACAACCGCGGCTAGTGAGGGCACAGTGCGAGAGACAGGCGAGAGGGTGGAGAAGGTGGAGTTTGTTGACGGCGTTCGGTGGGTGAACGGTGAGGAGTATGCTCGGAGGTTTTTGGAGGAGCCTGTGACGGCGGACCGGGTGTCGGGGCTGGACCGGTACGGACTGCAGTGTATAGCCACGGTCTTAGGGTTTTCTTGCAATAGCGGTTGGTCAAGAAGTGAGCTGGTTACCTGTGTGCTGGGTGGGGTGCATGGGGCTTCGGGTGGAGCGGGAGCTGGGGCACCTTCGTCCCAGCCCCCATTACACTCAACTCCTATCATGGCGCCCCCTCGGGTTCCGGAGCCAAGTACGTTCCCGCAGGCCGATGTCCGCTGGCGGTTGGGTAAGCCTCTAGGTGACTCACTGGGTGGGTCCCCGGTAGTAGCACCCCTTCCTCAGGGTTTGTCTCCCGAGATGTTGTTTCAGCTCGAGCTCGCCAAACTCAAGCAGCGAGAGGCTGAGCTCAAGTATGAGACTGCAAGGTATTGTGCCGATGTTGACCTAGAGAAAACTTGTGTAGAGGTGACGGGGAACCGTTTCGTCCAGGGGGGTCGACCCCATGACCAGTCCCTGTCACATCTACTAAAGTTGGTTCCAGTGTTTGATGAGTTGAGTTAGGAGTTACAGAATTCTTTCTCCGTTTTGAGAAAAAGTGCCGGGAGCACCAATGGCCTGAGGAGAAGTGGGCAGCCCTTGTTTCTTCACGATTGACGGGGAAAGCACTCAAGGCGTACGATGCTTTGCCCCTAGATTCCTGTGTGAATTATGAGGCATTGAAAGAGGCTGTCCTGAGGGCGTATGAGTTGCAGCCAGAGACCTATAGGCTGAAGTTTAGGGCTGTTCCTAAGCGAAAGGAGAGTACTTTCCAGGAACACGCTAGAGAACTATCAGATGCGTTTGAGAATTGGTTGAGGTCGGAGAAGGCAACTACTTTTGATGCGGTGAAACAATTAGTGTTGTTAGAACAATTCTTTAAATGCACTGGTGGGGACTTGACTCTTAACCTGAAAGAAAAGCGACCTAAAACTCTGCAGGAGGCGGCTGAGTTGGCTGACCTCAGGTTGTCGTTAATTTGTTGGTGCGGGTCTGCCCAGAGAACTGAGGCAGGTAACAAGGGGCGTGGAAATTCCCGGCGCGACCGAAGCCGCTCCAAGGACCCGTGCCCCCAGGGAGGGGGCAGGGGATGGTTGTGACGGTTTGGCTCCCGAAACTGCTCCCCGCGGCCGGCATCCGGTTTTCCTCCACTGGTCGTTGATTTTGTCTTCGGCTGTGGAGGGTCGGCAGCCATCCGCGGTTGGCAGCCTCGGGAGGTGGCCCCACGGCGTAGACGCCGCCACATCAGGATCTTACAAGAAACAAAACTCCGCACAACACAAAAAACACCCACATTTCATAATTTCACCACCATCAGACAAGACCGGGCTGTCGGCGGGGGCGGTGGACTCATCACCCTGGTACACAAAGAAATATCATACATAGTAACCAGTGTACAAACCAAATCACTCCTCCCCCCAAATGATAACACAACAGAAATACAGTCAATTAAAATACGCACTGGCAACAACTCCAACATAACCATCATAAACACATACATCCCTCCCCAAACATCCCCTACAGAACCAAATGAATACAGACCACACTTACAACACATCACAAACACCCCACACACCCCACACATCATCCTGGGTGGTGACTTCAACGCCAAGGCGTCGGCCTGGTTTGTCGACAACCCCCGACACAGACAGAGGGCTGGTACTACAAAACCAAACCGATAACCTCATCATCCTTAACGACATCCATCAACATACCCATATTCCTCACCAAGCCCTCTATAACCCATCATCTCCAGACATCACCTTTTGCTCCCCAGAACTCGCCCCCACAACATCCTGGAGGGTGGTCAGAACCTTAGGCTCTGACCACCTCCCGATCATTATCACCACCAAAACCAGACTCACCCCAGCTAGCCACAAACACACATACACTAATTATAAAAGAGCTAACTGGGAAGCATTCACAAATGAGACAGAACAACACTTCACAACTCTAAACAGTACACCCATCACTAACATCAACAATGCTGTACACATACTCAATAAAACTATCCAAAACGCTGACAAGAAACACATTCCAAGAGGTAACAGAAAAAGACACAACCCCAACTTCACACCAGAAATTCAAAACCTCATCAGACAACGCGACATACTGAAACACTCCCCACCACCCCACACACAAGACATCACAACAAATTCAAGCACTCAACACCCAAACTAACAACAAAATACAAGAACAACAAAAACTAAATTGGAATAACTTCCTACAAACACTTGATCACAAAACAAACCCCAAAAAAACTATACAAAACACTAAACAGCATCACACTTTCCAACAGCAACACAACACAATCACATGCTGCAATCACAACAACAGACTCTACTCCTTCATGTAAACAACAAGCAAACACTCTCATCAATCACTTTTCACATGTCAGCCACCTAAAACCTCACAAAGACGACCGACGTGTCATCCGACGTAAGAGACAATTCCCCACAGACCCTGACTATACACCCTTCACCAATCACCAGACAAAGCATATCATCAACAATCTCAAGCACTCACCCGCCTGTGGCCTAGACAACATAAGCAACATACACCTCAGACACCTGGGACCACAAGGCATACAAGCACTCACTAACATATCAAACTACAGCTATTCACACAACACAATACCAGACATTTGGAAGCATGGTATCATCATCACTTTCCCCAAACCCAACAAAGACCCCACGCTACCCTCCTCGCACCGCCCCATCACACTCCTTTGCTCCCCCTCCAAAGTCATGGAACGCCTAGTATTACAACTAATACACCTGACCTACCCCTAGCTCCAACACAACATGGCTTTAGGCCACTGCACTCCACAAACACTCTTCTCACAGACCTTACACAAAGAGCTTTCGACGGCATCAATTCAGCTAGACCACCACACAGATCACTATTAGCCACACTCGACATTAGTAAAGCCTTCGATGCCATCCCCCGCCACAACCTAACAAACAAAATCTACAACACAAACATGCACAACAACACAAAACGGTGGGCGGCCAACTTCCTAGCAGGCAGATGTGCACACGTATCTTTTGCCGGTCAGTCATCTAAAATCAGAAACTTTCCAAACGGAGTCCCACAAGGATCCGTCCTATCGCCCGCACTCTTCAATCTGTACATGCACGATATAACTACACCCAATACGCCCCAAATAAACTTAGCCTCCTATGCAGATGACATAACACTCACATGCACACACCATGACCCAAAAAGAGCAACAGATCTCCTTCAACCCTATCTCAACACACTACATGGCTGGTGCACTACAAACAGACTTAATCTAGCCCCAGCCAAATCCACCGCAACCCTGCTCACAAGTTGGACAGGAGAACACGAATACATCCCTCAACTCACCATAAACAACACACCCTAACACATACACACACACCCAAAATCCTAGGAGTAACATATGATACTCATATGACATTCAAACAGCACACCACAAACATTAAAAAGAAACTGACACCCAGACTTAACGCCCTCAGGTCACTTGCTCACACAAAATTTGGACACAACAAAGAAACTACCACCACAGTATATAAACAATACATAAGATCAGTGATGGAATACGCAAGCCCAGCCTGGGCTTCTAACCTAGCTGAAACACATCATAAGACCTTACAGACTATTCAAAACAAAGCCCTGAAGATCATTACAGGCTGCACAGCTACTGCACCCACAGATCACCTACATCAAGAAACCAAAATCCTCAAAGTCAAAGACCATCTGGACATGAGAGGCACTCAATTCCTGGCAGCAGCCTCCACGAACCAAGACCACCCACTAAACTACATGGCAACACACCCACAGACACCAAGAAATATCAAAACAACACCCAGCACACGGTATCACACACAATTATTGTCCTCTCTCCCTCCCTGCCCACCCCGAACCAACATCCAGAAGCACATCCATACTCATATCTCTCACCGATCCATCCACTCACTCACAGACAACACCCACCTCCATGCACCACCTCCCCAAATCCATCCTTCCCAATCCTCCCTTCCTCGGGAGGACAGAGTCCACCTGGCCAGGCTGAGATGCGGACACCATCCAGCTCTCCTGAGCTATCAGAAGAGACTGGATGACTCCGTTGTCGACGCCTGCCCGGGATGTAACACAGCACCCCATACCATTAAACACATCATAGAAGACTGCATTTCACACAACCACTTACGCCAACAACACAATCTACACTCAATGAGAGCTCTGTGGGAAAGCCCGATCGTGGCCATGGCCTTTCTCAGGGACTCGGGGCTGTTCGGCCAGGCAGCTTAGGGAACAACAACAACAACAACAACAAGGGGCGTACCACCCCCCCCACTCTCGAGCAAGAGTGGCTCGAGAGGTGCCAGATGCAGCAGATGGCGTGTGCTGTCACCAGATCTCAGTCCGCTCGGGTGTCACAGCCTAGTACTCAGGTTTCAGACCAGTGGAGGAAGGGTCGGAAGGAGAAAGTCAAGGCTGGTGGTCGGGTTAAGAGTTTGGACCCGGCGACACTCCTTGGTGACTCGGTACTTGCACCACTTTTGAGGTCCGGAGTGGCCCCAGAACCTGTCCCCCCTAGTGACATGGTAGGGCGTGATAGCACTCCGTGACAGAAACGTTCCCAGGTGAAACAGACTAGGTTTGAGCAACCCAGTATCGGGGGTGGCCACAAGTTGCTCCAGGAGCACTTGGACAGGTTGGCACCCTCTGATATACGACGGATGCAACTAGAAGATCCTAGACTTGAGAGTTGTGGGAACAGGGCTATTGAACTAGATGAGGACAGGGATGTGAACCTGTTGAAAGAGTTCGTGAGGCGCCCACCTGAGCAACCTACTGTCCCCGTGCTGGTCTGAAGCGACCAAGGTGGAGAAGGAGAGGGGGGCAGTGAGGCACAGGTGGAGGAAAGTTGGGATTGTCATGTCTCGGCGGATCAGTGGGCGGGGAACACGAGTCAGGTGGCTGTGGAAGCGCTTGAGCACCTGCCTGAGCAACAGCGTGCAGCGATCCAGCACCTGTTCGGTTTATACCCCACTGTTTTTGCCGAGCATCCAGGCCTCACAACTCATGCTGTGCACGATGTCGACCAGTTGGTGGTACCTGAAAAGTGCCGTGGTAGACTGTTGCGGTTGGCGCACGATGTTCCGCTGGCAGGTCACTTGGGTGTGAGTAAAACGTTGGCCTCGTTGTCTAGGTTGTTCAAGGTGGGCGACGAGGCTTTGGCATGGTTGTCAGTTCAGGGTCGACCCATTGCTGCTAAGGGTGGTGGTCAGTATCAGGACATTAAGCAGATTGGTGAGGTTAACTATGTAATAGATACGCCAGACCGTCGCATAGCCTCCCAATGCTGCCCTATAAAAATGCAACAACCCTACCATAGACCGATTGTATCTGGCCGTGGCGCTGAAGGCGGTGATGCTGCGCAGGCAGGTGTAGCCGCAAAGAATGCGGGGGTGCGCATGTACGGTATCGGCAGGGAAGCCTTAGCACTTATGAACTGTGGGAGTGACTGCACAGGTGGTACAGATTGTCCCTCTCATGACCTGGCTGTTTTAGGGACAGAGGTGGAGAAGGAGGGAGACTATAGTTTAGAGACTGCAGTCCCGGCTGGGTTGTGGGAGGGCAATGAGCATGTTCTTCGAGATAAGTTGCAACCTCTTGTTCCTAAGCGCCCAGAGAAGTTGTTTACTAGGCTGTGACAGTACGTCTGCATGTTTGTTGATTCTCCAGGCCTGATGTCCAGGGTGGCACCCGACATAGAGGCTGGAGACAGTGCAAAGCTCAAATTGGCTCCCTACCGTATAAATCCTGCTCGACAGCCTGTCGTAAAAGCAGAGCTGGACTACATGTTGGAGAAGGGTCTGAGGGATAAGGGATATCGTGAGTGGTCGTTGCCAGTGACTTTGCAACCTGAGTTGAGTGGCAAGATCCGTGTTTGTGTTGATTGCAAGAGTGTTGGTGCATCATCACTGACAGACGCCTATACCTTACCCAGAGTTGACGACCCCATAGACCGAGTCGGGGCTGCCTCGTTTATCACTTAGGTGGAAATAGTGAAAGGTTATTGGCAGGTCCTGTTGCCGGCGAGAGCGAAGAGAAGTGCCAGTCTTGTGATGGACTGGGCAGTTTATTAGTGTCAGGTGTTGTTTTGCTGCCGGAACACAGTTTGGATGTGTGGCATGTTAAGGGCACTGATAATGTTCTGGCTGATTGTTTGTCACGGGAGGGTATGTTTTAAGGAGAACCCTCGCCGTTCAGTCAGTGTTGGTTTGAGTGGAGAAAAATTAGGCTTACCCCTGTAGTGCAAAGCCGCCAAAAACACTATTAAAATAATACAAAAACCTCACATAAAAACTCTTTCTTTTGATTGTATATAAGTGCAGTATGTTACAGCAAGAATCTAAGACATTCTGAGTGTTTGTTCTTAGTAGGCTAGGCTTGGTGAAGCTTGCTAGTTGAGCGTAACATTGTTAAGTGATACTATTATTTTGGGGAAGTGTTGTGTAGATTTTTTTTTATATAATGAAGTGTTTTTACGTTTGTGATTGTGTCTTGTTTTTCACAACTTGGGGAGTAGCTGGGTGATGCGGGGTTTGTGGGCATTCTGTCTGGTCAGATGTGACGTTTACCTGAGGTTAAAACGTCCCACATCTTGGGCGGGGTGTTACGCTGGCCAGCTTACCAGAATGTACTCGTGACTCGCTACCACTCGCCACGGCAGTGAAATGGGCTATAATAATCGTAGAACGATGTTCTTTCTTTCTTAGTATTCATGTTGTCACAGACAGATCAGTGTTTGCATTTATTCTTGTCTGTGACACTTAGAAGTATTTTATATCCATAGTAGTGATTATAACATGCAGCGCGTGAGAGAGAGAAAGAGAGTCGGAGGGGAGAGCGAAGAGGCAGTGTGTGTGCATATGTACGTGTGCATTCCTCACTCGGTGGGCCCGCTCGCTCGCTATTGGACGGCGGGCATGGCGTGGTATATGACGTCAGCTTGTCATGTGACGTAGTGGCCTGTGGTTGGTCACCGCCCTCCTAGCCCAGTGGTCGGGCTTCAACCCTCCTGACTCCCGCAGAGCATGGCATGGCGCGCTCGGTCCTACATGTCCCTCGCATTATGTCTCAAATCTAACCCCCTTTACTGCTGTACCTCTCTCTGAACTCCTTCTTTTCAATATTTCTTATCTTTTTTTCAATTACCCATCCCTTCTGGTTCTCGCATACGACTTCCATAGTCGGCCAGTCGTATTACCAGCGCCTGTTCTCACATATATGTTTTGCACTAGCTTTAGAGGTTATTAAAATCATAGTCACATGGATTCATATTGTTGGGTGCTTCAAATTATTTGGTTGTTCTTTATTACTATTTAATGCTAGACAGTGGAGGGTATCTTTGTTCGTTGTCTGAGTTATGTATATGGCAAGTCAGAGCCTGTACGACTTCGACGGAGCTAGGTAGCCTGTAGTACACCCTTGTGCATATTTTCCTTTGCGAGATTAGCAGTATACAAGCGAAGGGCTTTTGTCTACTCTTGCTTGTATGCTTGCTAACTCATTGTGTTGACCTTTGAGGAGCGCCAGGGTAAGACTAGATACTTGAGATCTGGAATTATCAAGAGAGCCTCCTAGTCACTTAACGTAAGATAAGGGAAATCTGTTTAGGGGACACAGTAGGCTGCGAGCATCCTTGAGCTCTGCCTAGGCTTCCTGTACCTTTATGCCGCTGCTAGAGTTTATTAGTAAGAAAGACAGCATTTTGTTTATTAACTTTAACTGCGTATGCTTTAGCAATTATTCACGTATTGTTTTAGCCTAGGTTGATGCATAGTGCACAACCCAGTATGGCTGTTACTTTGGCTAAGGAAGTACTGTTTTTGAGTTGCTGTTGTTAGTGCTGTCACAGAGTTGTTGCACTCTCTTGTTTCCAAATATATGTATCCAACTTTTTGGTTTATTTAAGATACACGCTTTGGTGTCCTGCCCACTGCATTATTCCGGGTCTATATTCGACGAGCATCTTAGAGCATCAGACGTTTTCAGAAGATTCCATATCTGTTTGCTGTAGGACTAGACTTCAAGTGTTTTCATAGAGCATTGAAGAGTTTTAGTGTTGAGTTCAGACCCACATTAAAGATAATGTAAGCATATAATCTTTTATTAAATCTTATCATAGTTTATTTAAGCATTGTTATTACTTGAGAGCTTTTTATTAACGTAATTACTCTTGTTGTGAGTAGGCTTTGCCGTCACTGGAAAGCCTTTGTAGAAGTACACTTAACCCAGTTAACCTCTGAAGTGCGCATGGGGGTAATTGGAAACGTCCCCCTGTGCTGACGTATTTGAGGTGTTTCCGTCACTAAAATATTCATTGTGCCATTAATAGCATTAATACTTATCCATATGCGCCTATTATGGGTTGATTATAAAGGTATTAACCTGAAACAACAATAAAACGAGTGAAAACAGCGTTTGGATGGTCAAAATCGGAGATATAGCCAGCGAGTTGTATAATGTATGGGTGAGGCAATCTGCTTCCCGCCAATTTCCCCAAGGCCACTGAGACACAGTCGATCGATACTCTCTCTCTCTCTCTTGCACTCGCTTGCTATCAGTGATGACCACACCCTCCAATCGGATTTCTAATGTTAGCACGAAAATATACCTCAGAATAAGGGAATAACAGGGAAAATAGGTGATAACTGAAGGAGAGGAGGAAAGTGGGGAAGGAGGGGAGGTAGAGGACTGAGATTTTGCATGGCCCAGGGGCCAAAAAAAAAAAAAATAAATAAAAAAAAAAAGAATGTTTTTTTTTTTTTTTTTTTCGATGTCAAAAGTTGATTTTTGTTTTCTCCGACTCTTAAGAGTCTCCCCGCAGTGCGCCGGGGGAACTCTTAAGAGTCTCCCCGCAGCTCCCGGGTTAATTGATATCCCGTTATCCAGTAGATTAACTCTGGAGGGTTTAAGTGTTTTGTTCACCGGCTTAATAGTTCGAGGGTTTGGAATTAGCGTACCGTTGTTGCAGATCTAGCCTATCTTGTAGTCCAATATTAAGTGCCCTTGTTTATTTCGTTGTGCCGGTCGTAACAACAGATGTACTAAATATAAGTAAAAGAGGATTTCCTATATGGAGAGGAATCTCTGAGCTATGTTCTCTCGCTTGTGGCTAATGTCTATCTAACCTCTCAATACCTCTCCCTACCTCTCACCTGCTTTGGCAACCTCGAAACACCTCACAGCCACGTGATCGTCATTGGTCATACGATCAGATGGGTGGGCGACATCAAGGTGCCATAGTAAGCTTCATTTGTGTGGGAAAGGAAACTGAGTCAATGATTTTAGAAGGGTGAAGTTGCAAAGAGTTACAATGATTACCCCCTCTCATGTATAGTTGCTTACATAACATTATTCATAGTAAGTAGATTATCTTAAAATTATATGAAATGTGGTTAAAATGATTTCATAGTTAACCTCTCGGCTGCACATGGGGGTAATTAGACACCTCTCCCTGTGCGCATGTATTTGAGGTGTTTCCGTCACTAAAATATTCATTGTACCATTAATAGCATTAATACTTATCCATACGTGCCTATTATGGGTTGATTATAAAGGTATTAACCTGAAACAACAATAAAACGAGTGAAAACAGCATTTGGATGGTCAAAATTGGAGATATAGCCCGCGAGTTGTATAATGTATGGGTGAGGCAAGCTGCTTTCCCGCCAATTTCCCCCAAGGCCACTGAGACACAGTCGATCGATATTCTCTCTCTCTCTCTCTTGCACTCATTTGCTAACACAGATGACAATGCCCTGCTTGCAACTCGCTAATGTTAGCACGAAAATATACCTCAGAATAAGGGAATAACAGGGAAAATAGGTGATAACTGAAGGAGAGGAGGAAAGTGGGGAAGGAGGGGAGGTAGAGGACTGAGATTTTGCATGGCCCAGGGGCCAAACAATTGTTTTTTTATTGTTTTTTTTTTTTTTTCGATGTCAAAAGTTGATTTTTTTTTTCTCTGACACTTAAGAGTCTCCCCGCAGTCCGCCGGGGCAACTTTTAAGAGTCTCCCCGCAGTTCCCGGGTTAATAGTACAATCTTTGAGATGTAATATAAATATAGTGCATAGGCGGCAGTACGTATGGAGAATGAGCAGAGCGAGTTCTTTGATCTGAATGTTGGGTTGAAACAGGGGTGTGTGGTGTACCCGTGGTTGTTTACTGTATATATGGATGGAGTCATGAACGAAATAACAGGAAGAGCAGTGGATGTTGGTGTATCGCTGATAAGTGAGGGAAATGAGTGGAAGCTACCAGTACTGCTGTTTGCTGATGATACAGTTCTGATGAGCGATGATATATGGGAGTTGCAGGGTCTGGTAAATATGTTTGGAACAGTGTGCGAAAAATGGAATCTGAAGGTAAATGTGGGGAAGAACAAGGTTATGGTCTTCGAAAAGGGTGAAGCCACAGAGTGTGAGGTGAAGTTGAACTGTCAGGCTATGGAGATTGTCAGCTCATTTAATTATCTGGGCAGTGTGTTGAGTAAAGATGGGACTATGGATGAAGAAGTGCGGGAGAAGGTGCAGCAGGCGAAGAGGGGATTAGGAACATTGAAAGCAGTAACAAGAAATAGGGTGGTCAGTATGGAAGTGAAGAAGTACTTGCATGACAGTGTGGTAATCCCGACACTGCCTTACAGAAGCGAAGCATGGACGTTGGAGAAGAGACTTAGACCAAGAGTGAGAGGGGTGGAAATGAGTGACTTAACACTCTTGCATCCGGCTAAGTTCTAAAGTTCGAAATGGTGAGACACTTTTGGTTTTGCCTGAAATATTCCGGCCAGGCGCGTTTTTGTAGCCTTGTGTATTTCTGTATTTCCATCCAGCAGAATTCTGTTTATTGTGATGTATCATATGTCAATGAAATGAGGAATACATATACTACATAAAAAAAAAAAAAAAAATGTAAATAAATTGAAATGTGAAAGTGTAAACGACTCCAGAATAAAAGTATTTCCTGCGCAATTGTTTTCACACCGTCCTATCTCGAAATTGTGAGTGATGACCATATACTTTTATTTGCTCATATTTAATGATGGTATTTTTTCTGCTCTTTCTAAATCTGAAAGCATAAATTGTCTATCTTCAATAGTTCTCATGCAGTGACCGAAAACAAACAAAGTATGATTTTGCATGATATGGGTTATAGCATGTTCGAATGATTTCGTTGTTACGAGGTCTATGGTTTTCATTTTAGGCTGTATGCATACGGCAGATAATGTTGAAGAGAATACAAAACACTAGAAGTTCCTACGACAAATACTTTTTGCTCTATGAATATTTGAAATGAAGAGCCAAAATGCAAATATTTACGCTTCACCCGTCTCCGTTCCGCCGACGCTAGCTGGGTTCCGAGCTGTTCCCCTCCTTGGCGTTGCGTTATTTGCTCGGATACGTATATAACTGTATTAATCACTGGACTCGGAAAATTATGTTCTTTCTAATGGTGAAAACCAAAATAATATAGCGTAAATGGTTCGCGAGCTATGCGCAATTGTTTCCATGCATTGTTATTGTTATGTAAATATATGAGAATGTTTATACAGTTGTATATCTTTGCCACAATATACAACACTTTATACAATTTTCCTTGCCAATAGTTATATAAAGTTCATAGAACACCTGTTAGTCATGAAGGTTGTCAATTTGATGTTCTAAATTGCACACAGCTTTGCTAAACTGAAGAAATTACACAGTCAGGGAAATGACTCCTGGGTTGACACTGAAAAAAACAAAACAAGAAATCCAGGATATCTTCAAATAATAAATTTTAGGAATAATTCTTTTGTACACGCAAATAAAAGAATGAATATATACAAATATATTTCCTGAAAACAAAATTCGTACACGCACACACATAATAAAATAATTAAAATAAAGTAAATGGTAAAAATAAAATGTGTGTATGTGTGTGTGTATATACATATATATATATATATATATATATATATATATATATATATATATATATATATATATATACAAGGTGTCAAACCAGAGAAATATGAGCAGTTTCCACGTCACCTAATGAGGTACTGCTCTAGACTCGTTATTTTTGTATAGTGGTTTTCACCAGGAGGCCTATATCCACTTTGATGATGAAGGTGGGTGAATAAAGGTGGATACATGAAGATGAGTGAATGAAAGTGGGTGAATGAAGAAGAGAAATGGAGAAGAGAAATACTGTATATATATATATATATATATATATATATATATATATATATATATATATATATCTATATATATATATATATATGTAATTATACATAGGCATATAATACAACCAGGAAGGGGTGCTGGCTTATGGCCTTGGCCTCGCTTGGGACAGCCTGGGGAACAGCAACAACATCACAACAGGGAAGGGAACAAGAAAACAAAAAAATATATATATATACATACAGTATATATAAATTAAAAAATAATAAATTATATATATATAAATATATATATATATATATATTCTGACACACAGAGCCCTGTATGTTTATTTAAGAGTTAGAATTAAGAGTTGAAGGAGTGCCAAACTACCCAGATGGCGAAGCAGACCAGCGAGCGAACTAGCGAGTGGGAAACCAGCTCGTCCGCATACCAGCAAACAAGCCTTCACACCTGTGTGCGTCATAGGGGACCCTGCAAACTACTTCGATGACCCGACGCTATGACGTATGATCGACGCCAGGAGCCTCCATTGGACCACGCACCTGCTACGCATCTCGAGGAGCTGTGATTGGGGCGCGCACCATATCCCGCCTCCTGATTCGTTCCTACACCATCATTGTTTAGTATATAAGACCCGAGTAGTGGGCATTCAAATCAGTCTCATTTGGAGTTGGGAAGGTGAACTTGCAGCTGGAGGAAGACGGGGTGAAGTATTATAATGGGATTGTGACTGTCAGTCAGATTATATAAGTGTGTGTTAAGTGTGTTCGGTGTAAACACTTACGTTATGTTGGTTAGTGAGATATGTGATTGGGAATTAACGTTAATGCTACTATTATGTACTTAACTATTTGATTGGGAATTAACGTTAACGCTACTATTATGTACTTAACTATTTGATTGGGAATTAACGTTAACGCTACTATTATGTACTTAACTATTTTATTTGACTAACTTGTGGACTAAAGCAACTCTTTACGTAATTGGGTTATGATGAAAGTAATACTATTGTTTTATATTAATACTTACGAGTTCTTTCATTTTCTTTTAATTAAGCATACATTGCTTAACGGTGCTTAGTACGGTGATGCTATTGTCTCATATTAGTAATATCGCCTTAGACTAACATGGCTGTGTTAATATTACTTCTAGTGATTTCCTAAGCTGAAGTAAATTCTTTTAGCTTCAAAATATTATTTTTGCTTTTCATATTATTTGAGTAAGACCTGAATCGAATCTATGAAGCGATCCTGTAACTTAATTTACTCATAAATCAAACCTCAATGTTACGTGGTTAAGAAAAACATTTAACTAATTATTAAATATATATCTAACTTTTTATGTGACTTTGATATTAATCCTGATGATAATAATAATATAATACTATTATCGTAAGACAAGAACCAAGAATAATAACTACATTAAATATAAATAAAAGGACATATAAGAAAACTATTTATTCATTTCAAAAAGGGTAAGAGACAGAAATATTCTTACTTTAATATATATCTTTCAAGACTTTTTATAGAATTAATAGTCCTTCTTTAGATATAACTTGTTCGGTTCATAACCATAGCCTACTAAGCTTCGGTTAAATAATAATTCTTTATAAATACTACATGACTTTAATTAGTTTCAGTATTTTTCCATAATTAAAGAGTATCAGTCAATAAAGGATACCAAGTCCTAAGATCCAAAAGGAAACGAAGCAACAACAGGAAATAATTTTATTATATTTTACTTTTGTTTTGCCTTCAGCGGACTGATACCTTAATATATATCTCTGTGCTATCTAGATTCATTAAGTTAACCACTTGCGGATCAAGATACGTAAAAGAAGATTGGCGACCTTGCCAGGATTCGTTTCATACAGTTTCACTCAGTTTCATTACCGGTTCACTACTTAAAAATCAAATATTAATCATGCCTCATCTAATTAATGACGAAGATGCTCGAGTTTTCATAGAATCAGAACCCACAGCCCCTGATATTGACTGTCTGTCAAAATCCGAACTGAAAGTGCTTGCCTCACATCTCCAATTAACTGTCTCAAACATGTCTAAACTAGAGGTGGCTCAGTCCATAAAAACCCACCTGTTCCCTGTTGAAGGCGAGGAGGGAGACGGAGCAGTTGGTGGGATCCCGAGTAAACCTAGCCAACTTGATATACAATTGCCACCTGGTATGACCGGTGATCATATATTCAAACTAGAAGAAGCCAAATTAAAAATAGAACTAGCCAGAATAAATACCGAAGAAGCCAGCATAAAAGCCAAAGCAACGACCGAACAAGCCAACGCAAGTATAGAACTAGCCAGAATAAATGCCGAACAAGCCAGAGCAAATATCAAGAAGCCAGAATAAAGACCGAACATTATGAATATCAATATCGTACGGCTCAACTAAATGTCAATACAATTTAATGGTCCCTTAATTGCTCCCCCTCTGGGATTGACTATGACCAGTGTCATTCCACCTTTCACTGAGGATAATGTGCAGGATTTCTTTGTTTTGTTTGAGGAAGTTGCTGGAGGTATGAAGTGGACAAAAGATCAATGGCCTTTTATGTTACAAACCGTTTTGACAGGGCAGGCTCGAGCCACGTATTTGTCAGAAGTAGCAGAAGTTAGGCAGGATTATGACAATCTCAAAGAAGCTATCCTAAAAACCTAACAATTGCAGCTTGAGGCTAACAGGCAATCTTTCCATAAAAACCAGAAGAAAGTAGAAGAAACCCATAAGGTATTTGCCAGGACCATGACTAAAACTTTCAATCATTGGGTCAAGAGTAAGAAAGTCACAAGCTACAACGATCTGAAGGAGTTGGTCCTGTTAGAAAATTTCCTATGGAAAATTGATTCTTCTGTATCCTATCATTTAACACCTTAAGAGCGGCCTAGGCGGTATATAATATGTAGCCACCAGCGGGGTGTTTTTACCCAAAATAGTGCTGTTTACGTGATCATTTTCATGCCTAAATATGACCCAGAGCGTAAAACAAGTATCTATCCCTGAAAGGGCATAAACAGAGCTTTCCAATGACAGCATAACGATCCTTTTATGATGGCTAGTTTTCTTGCAACAACCGCGCAACGCGAGTGCAAAAAGCATGTAATTCGGCACTTTCCCCATACAATTCCGTATGTAGCGAGTGAGAGAGGGAGGGAGGAGGTGGGATTCGTGTCAGTAGGTTCGCCGCGGTGGTCTGGAGCAGTCATACGCTCGCTACTCTCCTGCCACCACTTGTCTCTCTCTCTCAGCAACATTACGTGCTGAAATTGCCACACGACCTATGTCGAGCGCCGCCAGATAGTCCAGATTTATTATACTCGACTTATGTTGCGCACCGCTAGTTATGGGTAAGGGGAAAAAGGTAGATTGTCTTGGCGACGCCGCTGACATGGCTGACACATACGTGCTCAACAACAAATTTTGTGGAAAGAAGCCCTACGATAATTCTATTCCTAATTTTAAGTATCCCAATCACAAATCTGACTGACCCAGTCACAAGCCTATTACGTCTTCCCCAGCTAGCCAAAATAGAATTGTTCCCCCAACTAAAAATGCGACTCAGGGCAATGGTAACAGAGGTGGGCCCCAAAGTAATAGTAATGCTCAAAGAGGGAACGTTCCTGTATCCCCTAAAGTATGTACTTTTTGTGGCAAGAGAGGCCACCTTGCTTATCAGTGCTGGGCCAAGGAGAGAACAGAGAGATCGGGGCAGACAGTTGCCGCCGTATCTCAAACTCCATATGTGCCTTTAATGCAGGACTCCCGACAGAAGGAGTACATAGCACCAAAAGTTCCTTTAATACAGGACTCCCGACAGGAGTACCTAGCAGCTAACGTAAATCATCTAGACAGGAGTGTAGTAGCATGTGTGGTGCAACCCACTAGGGTTAAGCCAATAATAATTTCACCATCAGTGCAGGACACTTACCGTTCCTTTATTTCATCTGGCAATGTGAGTTTAAATGGTTGTATGCATGAGGTAAAAATTCTGAGAGACACAGGTTCTACTAGCACCCTCATGGTGAATCCTTACACTGAGTGCCCACCTGGCGAACCAGTTGTAATGAGAGGTGCTGGAGGCCAATTTTATGCATACTTGGTAAAAGGCGAAATTGAATGTGAGTTACTACAGGGTGAGGCCACCGTAGCTTTGTGTAGGTCTAAAGATATCCCTGTGCCCGGGGTAACACTCCTTTTGGGGAATGATGTAGCAGGTGAGAAGGTCCGACCAGACCCCATTTTGTCACTTTCCCCTGTTAACGAGCCACTAACCGGTGAGCTCGAAAAGGAGATGCCAACAGTTTTCCCTGTGTGTGCTGTCACACGTTCAATGTCTCAAGTAGCAGTTCCCTCAGACAGAAATGTACCGAATGTAAGAGTTAATGAAAGGAATGATGAGAGTGTGAATGACGCTCCAACTGTGCCTGATGATGTGACTGAGGTGGATTTATCTGACACCTTTATGGCTCATCTTGACCCTAACGATGACCATGAAACCCCTCCAAATTTTCCTAGTGGCCTGGTAGAGCTACAGAGAGATGATAGTGAATGCAAGGAGTTAGCTGCCAGGTCCGTGAGTGAAGAGGAATGTGAGAAGGAGGGTACAAAGGAGTACAAAGGAAATCAAGCAACAACAGATCTAGTGACCCTTCTAGGTTGCTTGTCTTCCAAAACACTGAGGATCAAGTGTCCAAACAGTGGTTTAGAGTGGGTAAGGGAACATTGGAAAGGGAATTACTGCCCTGGAACTAATGTCCGTGGCAGGATTAGGAAGTTAGTAGGGGACAGATGGGTTAGTAACTGAGGGGGGGATAAAATAAAGTTATTCATTTACAAACGCAGTCAGTCGCGGGTTTGATGCGAGATATTTGTCTACGCGGAGTTTAAATGAATCAACGGTGATGCAGTCTATAACGTTTTGGGGAAGCCCATTCCACAAGTTGACAACTCGATTGAAGAAGAAATTCTTAGATTCGTGTGAGTTAAAAGATTTAACAATAATTTTGCAACCGTTTCCCCGCGTGTAATTAGATTGGTCGATAGTGAAGTACTTACTACAGTTTATATTGTCGATGCCTTTGATGATTTTGAACACTTGAATTAAGTCACCTCTTAATCTGCGCTGGGTTAAAGGAAATAGATTTAATTATCTAAGACGCTCTTCGTATGGTTTGTTCTTTAGGCTAGGTATCATTTTGGTAACTCTACGTTGAACTCGTTCTAGCTTGTTTATATCTTTTTGGTAATAAGGGCACCAGGATTGAACGCAGTATTCCAGAAGAGGGCGGACTAAGGGATTGTAAAGGGTTAGGATAACTTCTTTGGATTTATGCTCAAATGACCTGCCTATAAAGCCAATTATTTTGTTGGCTTCTTAACAACTTCTGAACATTGTTGACTCGGTTTTAGGTTACTCGATATTGTTACTCCCAGATCGGTTTCTCTGTTTACATTCTTAAGCTGAATGCCATTCATCGAATAGTTTGCTTTCTCATATAGGTATCCGATATGTAGTACTTTACATTTATCCGGATTGAAACTCATTTGCCAAATTTGGGCCCAACATGACAATTTATCTAGATTGTGTTGCATATCGTCAACTTGTACTTTTGAGAGTACGCTATTTGCAATTTTTGTATCGTCAGCAAATTTTGAGATTGTACAGGTGTCTCACCTCATCTATGTCGTTGATGTAAATTAGAAAGAATTGGTCCTAGTACCGATCCCTGGGGTAACCCGCTACTTACATTGGTCCAATTTAGATGCCTTACCGTTTATGACTACTCTTTGCTTTCTGTTGCTGAGCCAATTTTCTATCCATTTCAACACACCGTCTTGTATTCCATGCGCTTTTAGTTTTAGCAGTAAACGTTTGTGGGGAACTATGTCAAAGGCCTTTTGAAAATCAAGGTATATAATATCTACAGTTTTACTCTCATCGTAGAGGTTGAGGATATCGTGGAAGAAGTCTAAGAGGTTTGTTAAACAGGAACGTTTTTTACGAAAGCCGTGTTGAGAATCTTTAAGTATGTTATTTTCCTCTAAGTGATTTACGAGTCTGTCTCGTATGACCGTTTCTAGCATTTTACATACAACTGAGGTTAAGCTAATTGGACGATAGTTACTGGGTAGGTATTTGCTGCCTTTTTTTTAATATCGGTGTTACGTTGGCTAGCTTCCCACTGATCAGGCATAGTTCCAGACTGCAAGGATTTATTGAATAGTAATGTCAGTGGTTTGGAGAGCTCATCCTTAGCTTCCTTTAGAACTCTAGGCGAGATTGTATCAGGTCCAGGCGTTTTATTTACCTTGAGTTTATCTAAACAATTCAATACTTCTCTCTCTGTAACGGTGATATTGCTTAAAACATCTGAATTATCAATCTGAATCGGCGATGGTGTAGGGATATCACTGAGGTCTTCTGTTGTAAAAACTGATGCAAAAAAGGTATTCAGGGCATTACTCATTTGTACTTCGTCTTTGGTGTATTCTCCATTTTCATCGACTAATGGTCCAACAGTTGAAGTAACTACTTTTTTCTTTCTGATATAACTATAGAATTCTTTCGGGTTTGTTTTACTTTGATTCGCACTATGTAACTCTAAGGTCTTTTTACTTTGCTTAATTAACTTTTTGGTTTTGCATCGTAGCTCTACAAATTTCACCTGTTCTTTGTCATTTTGTGAGGATTTTAATCTATCATTAGCAAATTTTTAGCAAGCAGGCAGTTTGAAATATCTTTATTCCACCATTTGGGCCTATTATTGTGGCCTGGACGCCGTATTTTCGATAGAATGCAGTCTTGCACTGCTTTTAGGTAAGTGGTTTCGAATAACTTCCAAGATGTATTTGTCATTATTGTTAATTAAAAAGCTCCAGTCAGTTTCTTTAAACATAGCTCTAAGTTTATGGAAGTTTGCTTTCTTGAAATTAGGGACTTTTCGATGCTACTATTTGGTTCGTTACTAGTAAACTTTAAAGTGAAAGTTATCGTACGATGGTCACTGTTACTGAATTCATCACCAACATTCAAATTCTCTATTAATTCTTCTTTTGTTGCAAGTACAATGTCAAGAACGTTTTTACCACGGGTTGGCGTTCGAACAAATTGATAAAGCGAACTCTCTTGCAAGTTCGTATACAAGTCATGTCCGGAGTGTGAAGTAAGAGTATCGCCCCACTTGGTCACAGGTAAATTAAAGTCGCCAAAAATTACGGTATCTTGTGAGTTACTTACATCTGCAATTTGTTCGTAAATTTTTTGGTCAGGGTGGTGAATGTTTCTACCTCAAAGGAGGAGTATTGTGGCGTAGATGGAGACCGCCACACAGACCAATCGATGACGGGGCCTGGGTCGTCCATCAAGTATTAGTCCCCAAACCTTGTCGTAGAGATATCTTGGAAATTGCACATTGTATACTGTGACGCCACCCGGCGTTGACAGAATGGTTGCGTGGGGCATTGCAGCTCGCTAGCGCTCGCCAGGATGGGGGAATGGGCTGCAGTTGTCCTAGAATGATCTGCTTTATTTCATTGGTGTCGTGTTGCCGCAGACGGTCTGGAGGTGGTCTTTGTTTTGGTCTGTGACCGCGCCTTGTATTTTATATTCGCTATAATATAAATGTTGCTTGTGTGGGAGGCGAGCGCGAGAGGGTGAGGGAGTACACCTGGTAGCGGGGGTGAGCTATCACTCGGCTCGCTTGGGCGCTGACGGCATTGGCGGCCGGGTGGTCAACTAGTCCCTGCCCATCGCGGCCTCGTGTTGTTTACCAGCTCAGAGCTTGCCTGACACGCATATCGTCTACATCCTTTGCAATTCTGTCCCCCATACTCGCCACTTTGCATACTATTTCTCTCTCTCGACTTCTCCTTTCTCATTCTCTAATCTTTATTAAACTCAACATCCCTTCTGGTTTCAGCATAGACGTTCACCGTCGGCCAGTCGTATTGTACGCGAAGCTCTCAGATATTTCCATGTATTGGAGAGGTTTAGAGAGACGGACTTTTCCGTATGTGTCCTCTCTCGGGAAGGTTGTAGACCGGTATATATCTCCCTGGCAAGGTGTTGAGTGATTCTGCTTGGTTATCTAAAGATAGACTGGGGGTAAGGTTACTGTGTCGTTGTCTCCGATGTGTGCAGTGTTAGCTAAGCCCTGCACGACATCGACAGGTACTGTGGGAGCCTAGGTTGTCTTCGGGTGGGTTTACTTTGCGAGCACAGCGCTGTGGTGTGAGAGGGCCATAGCCTATCCCTCACAACATAGTGCTGCCTCTTTGTGTTGACTTTTGAGGGATCGCCAGGATAGAACTAGGTACTAGAGACCTAGATTTATCAAGAGAGCATCCCCGTCATATAACGTAATCTTCATTATACCACCTACGGACAACGTTAGGCTACGAGCCGCATGCTCGCCCATTGTTGCCCTGCCTTGATACCCCAGCTAGACTTTATTAACTGAGCAGACACTGGTTAGAGATAAGCCCCCATTATTATATGTATGCAACATTATTATTCACTGCACTTTTGAGCCGAGGTTGTTGTTGAGTTGCACAACCCTAGTAGGCTGTTGCGTTGTGTCACAAAGCATTTCTTTAGTTGTCGAGCATTACTACCTTTGCGCAGTCTTTATTATTCGCCTGCCTATTATTACTATATGTCCTAGCATTTATTGTGACCCGTATTCTGCATTATAATTGTTCAAGATTCTTTACGAACATCTTCCCAGCATCAGACTTATTTCAGAAGTTTCCAGTTGATGTTGCAGGACTAGCATTGCACTTTCTTTAATACAAGAGTGCCAGTTATTTGAGTATATACCGTAACGTTAATTAATCACGTTATATAACTTTAAATGTATAATGATTCACACGACTTAAAATTCATAAGAATTCATCTGGGTTTAACCTTATTAGGATCCATCACTGTATTACTCAGGTATTAATTTGTGCATTGGTTACATAGTTCAATTATTAATTTATGTTAGTTTAGGGTAAGTTGACTATAAGTACAGAACTCTCGTCTTCCAATCTCGTTTAAATTAAAAGGACTGGAGCAACTGAAATGATATATGTAATGTGACGCTTCTGCATAGTAGCCACGTGCGGGCATGCGCGCGTGTCGGCTGCCCAGCCGTTTAGAAACCGGCTGGCGGCAGCCGGCCGGCAGGCTTTTCCTTAGTATATATCCTACGACAACGTAAATAATGTCTGGGATATTCTTATGTTGTTTCACAGCTTGAAGCTGCCCTTATTCTTAACCAACGCATCTTAGTATATTTTATTCTAGATAGTTGATTGTTTCATTATAATATATAAGCTGTAAGTCTAGTGAGAGTGGGAGGAGACGAGCGGGAGAGAGAGACCGGCTGGGGGACGTTGCTTCATGCGGAGGGTCCAGCTTGGGACGAGCCTGATGTTGCCACGTGCATTTGATTGGAACGTTAGGCTTAGTATCGACTCACGCATGGGGTAGAGGATTTTGACCCGGCAACTGTGTTGAGTGTTGCCAAACATGGGATGTATTTTGCATGCCTAGGGTGGGGTCCAGACAGATTCAAGACTCAGAGCTCACCTCACTGTCGTACCCTTCGGACCCCCTTGATATCTATCCCTTTCAACCCCACTTAGAAACTTTCTCTCTTACTTTGTATACCTTCCTTCCACTACTTCACCAATCTATTTAATTATTCTATCCCCTTGATAGACCTTATATCTATTATTATATTAACGACGAGCTCTCAGATAACTAAATAGGATTTAGGGCCTTATGCAGAGATGTAATTGTTAATGAGACCTAGGAAGCTTTTTTTGTTGTCTCATATTTGGTGGTTTCATGCTTGCTAGTGTGTTCTTGTGTCAGGTCGGCAGGGGCTAGACCGGAGAGGAGGTTTTTTGCGATCCTTTAAGTAAAATCTGCTGGTGCGAGTCCTGTGGACCCGCACGACTTTACTAGGATACCCGTGGGAGTCTGGGGGCATTTTCTTGTCTGTGTCCCTGTGTGTCTAGTGTTGTGTTGTGTGAGGGCCCTTGCCTAGTCCACTCAGCACTGCGCTAGCACGTCTTGCTTTTGTTTTAGGGTCGCCAGGAGAGAGTCAGATACTTGCGATCTGAGTCTGTTAAGAGAGCACCCTTTCAATTAGAGTAATTTGGCGCACAGACCTGGGAACGTCCCTAGGCTAGAGCAGGTGGCTCAGCCCGGGTATCCGAAACCTATATCCTTCCGGCTAGACCTCTGCCACCTGGCAGATTAACAGCTAGGGGTTTATCATCTCTGTATGCTTGTTATTGTGCCACAGTTTACCATTTTTGTGAGCATTGTGAGTCAGGGTGTGGCTTAGAGACTGTGTCCGAGCAGGCTTGCCTGACTAAGAGTGAGAAGCACACCTGTATGTGGTTATGTTGCGAGTTGCTACCTTTATTTAATTATACCTATGCCATTATACACTGTATGGCCTATCACTAGTATTTATTCCTGCTCATGAGTTTAGAGTTCTCTAAATCCGTAACGTACTTTCTTTGCTAAGCATCAGACCCTACAGTAGCCGCATGCAGTTTAGAAACCCGCATCTTGTCTACCTGTACGATGTTTTGAGGACTGTTTGCTTTCACCTTCTTTCACGCAGGGGTGATTAATTACATTAATTAACGTAACGTTAAATGAACTTTCTTCTAGTTTGTTATTAAATTGTTTCTGCAATTTAATTCTGTTATCTATCTTTTCCTTGAAGCTTTAAGTCAACTTAATTGTGTGATCTTTTATATAGCCTGCTTGACTATCAGCAGGCTATAGTGCGTGCACCCTGTAACCGAGTCATAGGATACCTTGTTGTCCAGGCAGGACTCTTGACGGTTTAGGGTGGTTTGTTGCCTGGGTTTATAGATAAGGGTTGGATCTAGCGTTTTCCGTTGTTGCTTGTTGCCGCATACCTAGTCCAATAGAAAGAGCCCAGTGTTTATATATCCCAGGACGTAACAAATGGCGACCTTGCATAGGATTTACTGAACAGAGGAATATAGTGGTCATTTGTTTTGAGATTCCTTATGATTAGAGGAATACAGTGGACATAGCGTTTTTTTTTGGAGCAACCAATATAACACATTAAAGACTTTAAATAACATTAGTATATACATACTTGCATAGGAGATAAGGCACATTCTATAACCGTGATAATTACTGCAGTACACAAACATGTCTAATACATCGGAACACAGTGATGGGTCAGGTCACGATACGGGCTCGGAGGGAGAAAGACCTGTGGAGTGGCTAGTCGATAGCGAGGAGGGTGCTAGAAGATTTTTAGAGGTGCCCCTTACCGCTGCCAGGGTGTTGAAGCTGAATAAGTATGGCTTAAAGTGTGTGGCAGGTCTTCAGGGTCACCAGGGTTTAAGTGGCATGAGGAAAGATCCGCTGAGGACTTTGATATTGGGTTTAGAAGGGAGAGACCTGGGTGGAGAGGTGACTGGAGGCCCCGGTCCCCAGCCCCCCCTCCACTCTACCACCATATCAAATGTCATGGTGCCTGAATTTAGTACATACCCCCAAGTTGATGGTCAATGGCAGCGTGGAATTCAATCACAGGGACCCTCTCCATTAAATGCACCTTCCCCTCCTCAAGGGTTGACTCCAGATTTGTTGTTTCGGCTTGAGATGGCCAAGGTTGAAGTTGCTAGAGCTCAGGTTGAGGCTACCGAAAGACTGGCTAGAGCTCAGGTTGAGGCTGCCGAGAGACAGGCTAGTGTGCAGGCTGAGGTTCCTAGAGCTCAGGCTGAGGTTGCTATACGAGAGGCTGAACTGCAGGCAGAGTCTACTAGGTATCGGGCTGACAGGGAGCTGGAGAGATCTCGAGTGGAGGTAACAGGGCGAAATATTGGGGGAGGTAACAGACATCGGGACCAATCATTGTCGCACCTGCTTAACCCTTAAAAAGCGGCTCACCACTTAAGTCGTATTTAATAAAGCTGGACTATGTGGCGGCGCTCGACATAGGTCGAGTGGCAATTTCAGCACGTAATGTGGCTGAGAGAGAGAGACAAGTGGTGGCAGGAGACTAGCGAGCGTATGACTGCTCCAGACCACCGCGGCGAACCTACTGACACAAATCTCAGCTCCCTCCTCCCTCTCTCACTCGCTACATACTCAATTATGTACTGAAAGTACCGAATTACCTGCTTTTTGCACTCGCGTTGCACGGTTATTGCAAGAAAACTATCCATCATACAAGGATCGTTATGGTGTCATTCGAAAGCTCTGTTTATGCCCTTTCAGGGATAGATACTTGTTTTACGTTCTGGGTCTTATTTAGGCATGAAAATGATCACGTAAACAGCCCTATTTTGGCTAAAAACACCCCGCTGGGCGGTACACATAAATAAACCGCATAGGCCGCTAAAGAAGGGTTAAACTAGTTCCTGTGTTCGATGAATTAGGTGTGGCTGAGTTTTTTATGCGATTTGAGAAGAAGTGTCAGGAACACCAGTGGCCTCAGGAAAAGTGGGCAGCATTAGTTTCATCAAGACTCCTAGGAAAGGGGCTAAAAGCGTATGATGCACTACCTTTAGAGTCCTGTGTAGTTTATGATGAGCTAAAGAAGGCTGTGCTACGGGCCTATGAGTTACAACCAGAAACTTACCGCTTGAAGTTTCGGGGTGTTACTAAGGGCAAGGATAGTACCTTCCTAGAACACGCCCGGGACTTGTCTGATGCACTACGACATTGGCTGCGTTCTGAGAGGGCAGCTACTTTTGAAGAGTTGAGTGAGCTGGTTCTCTTGGAGCAGTTCTTTAACCCTTTACGAGCGGCCTATGCGGTTTATTTATATGTACCGCCCAGCGGGGTGTTTTTAGCCAAAATAGGGCTGTTTACGTGATCATTTTCATGCCTAAATAAGACCCAGAACGTAAAACAAGTATCTATCCCTGAAAGTGCATAAACAGAGCTTTCGAATGACACCATAACGATCCTTTTATGATGGCTAGTTTTCTTGCAATAACCGTGCAACGCGAGTGCAAAAAGCATGTAATTAGCCACTTTCCCGATACAATTCCGTATATAGCGAGTGAGAGAGGTAGGAGGGAGGTGAGATTCGTGTCAGTAGGTTCGCCGCGGTGGTCTGGAACAGTCATACACTCGCTACTCTCCTGCCACCACTTGTCTCTCTCTCTCAGAAACATTACGTGCTGAAATTGCCACTCGATCTATGTCGAGCGCCGCCACATAGTCCAGCTTTATTTAACTCGACTTAAGTTGCACGCCGACTTTTAGGGGTTAAAAACCCGCATCTTGTCTACCTGTACGATGTTTTGAGGACTGTTTGCTTTCACCATCTTTCACGCAGGGGTGATTAATTGTATTAATTAACGTAACGTTAAATGTACTTTCTTCTAGTTTGTTATTAAATTGTTTCTGCAATTTAATTCTGTTATCTATCTTTTCCTTGAAGCTTTAAGTCAACTTAATTGTGTGATCTTTTATATAGCCTGCATGACTATCAGCAGGCTATAGTGCGTGCACCCTGTAACCGAGTCATAGGATACCTTGTTGTCCAGGCAGGAATCTTGACGGTTTAGGGTGGTTTGTTGCCTGGGTTTATAGATAAGGGTTGGATCTAGCGTTTTCCGTTGTTGCTTGTTGCCGCATACCTAGTCCAATAGAAAGAGCCCAGTGTTTATATATCCCAGGACGTAACAGTAATGTTTTGGAAGTATCAGCCAGTAAATATATGTAGACATTTACAGCTCGTTTGCTCAAGCCCTCTCTGAGTTCCAAAATACTAGGGTTTAGGGAGTTGACTGTCACACAAGATAACATTCAAAACCAGTCTGCAAGGCGAATCCCTTCTGTTTTAGTCAGTAATATTCACATACATAAATCAAGTTCGGTTTTACAGATTTGATCATGTTTTGGGAGTAACAAATGGTTTGAAAAATGCAAGTTCATGTAAAATTTCCTTCATTCCTTATTTGTTAATTCCAGTCTTACTAACAATTGTTCCCAGTTTGACACCCTGTTTAGGGGTTACATTTTACAGACTGGACATAGTGAAGACTATCGTATTAAACCTCTCGGTATACCCTAGCAAACACTAGACAACTGTATGTAGACTAGGAGAGACCTCTAGCAATTAAAATGGTCAAATCAATCCCAATTACTCCATAAACTATTTCAGATTCATTCTACACTTAATAGATATTGCCTAATAATAGCCAGAATGAAGTAAAAAGGGGCGTCCTCAAATACTGAAAGAGTTAATTGTATGGTTGTCATGTAAAGCTACAACAACCTTGATAATCCTTTCTTGCACAAGGATGTAGAATAAAAGTCCAGAGATAAGTTTATAGGTTCTTATTAGCCAGAGATACAGGGAGCTTGGGTGGCACTACTATGCTGAGTGCCGACCGGATGTTACTGATGAAAACATGTGCAGCGGTGCCGGATATATTTGGTGCAACGCTGCCGATACTACAGAGTACGGTATATTATCATGGGATATGAAACAATGATAGTATTGCCCTGAAAGTACATGTGTGTATGTTGCAATATGATTAAGGCATGTGTACACTCTGTATATATGTTGTGTGTGCACTTAACCTATATCAACACCTCCCTCCCCCTTCAAGCTCGCAAGACGTTGTCGAGCTGACTCTTTTTCTAGGAGCCTTTCAGACCTACGTGGGGCCATGGGGGAAGTGAAGGACTCTCTTTCTGGGTCCGTGCAAGACACAGGGATCTCAGGGTTATGGGGGAGGGGTTCAACACCAGGGGAATTCACTGGGCGGAGGAAGCGACGGTTCCGCCAATATATCTTACCACTGGGGAGACGAACCTCATAATCCCTGGACCTGCCGCAGCCCATGACGACCCCAACCTTGTCCCAGCGGTGAGAAGTCGGGTCTTGGATCCGCACTGTGGTGCCGACTCTCAACCTGGGAAGGGGACGTGCGTGCTGGTCATAGTTTCTCTGCACCAGCGCAGTGTGGGCGGCTGCACGGCGGTCACAGTCCTCGGCCTTGGCTTGCCACTCTGCTGCAAAGGACTGGGGATGAGCAGGGACACAAGACCGTAGTGGGTGGCCATACAGGATTTGTGCCGGGGAGCGGCCTGTGAAGTTCGGGGTGTTGCGGAGCTCCAACAGTCCACGATCAAAGTACTCACAGTTGATGTTGCCTGAGGGAGCCGTCTTCAGTATGAGGTGTTTGACGGACTTGACGGCAGACTCGGCATGACCGTTGGATTGTGGGTAGTGTGGGGAAGAGACCAAGTGATTGACTCCCCAACGCTCCATGAAGTCCCGGAACTCACGGCTAGTAAACTGTGGGCCTCCATCTGTACGTAGGCGGAGGGGTACACCAACTTCCCTGAAGTAGCGGCAGAAGATCCTGATGGTGTTTGAAGCGGTAGTATCGCCTTTGCAGGGTACGACAACGGGCCAGCCTGAGAGTCGGTCTGTTACGACGAGGAAGGATTTCCCCGCCACAGCGAAGAAGTCGGCTGAAACAGACTCGAAAGGCCTAGTTGGGTTGTCGTCGTTGATCATGGGTTCCTGCTGCTGACTAGGCTGTAAGACCTGACACGGCTCACAAGCTTGAACTGTGTTGGCGATGTCCGAGTTGATGCCAGGCCAAAAGACAGCCTGTCGCGCCCTACGCTTAGTGGCCTCCACGCCTCTGTGACTATCATGCAGGCGAGCCAAGGTGCGGCCGTGGAGGGCTTCAGGAACCACAACCCTCGCTCCGTACAGGACGAGTTCACCATCTGCTGACAGGTAGTCTCGGAGTTTCAAGAATGGGAGTAGAGAGTTGTGCAGGTCGTAGCGGTTGGTGGGGAAACCCGAAGTATCGCACTCACGCAGGCGGATGTACACAGTATCCGCTCTGGCTGCGTCTCGGAGTTCCTGGAGAATCCTGTCTGCGTCCTGTGAAGGAGAGTTGACGTCGGTGGCGGCGGCGTTGACAGTCACGAGGGACCTGAGGTGAACCGTGGCGTCGGCACATGCTAACTCATCCTCTGGCGTCGGGTGGCTGACAGGGGCCCGTGACAACGCATCAGGGATGCAGAGCAACCTGCCAGCGCGCCAGACGGCTGTGAAGAGGTAAGGTGTGAGTTTCTCCTTCAGACGTTGGAGGCGGGGATTTTCAACCGCATCAAGGGTGTAGTTGTTGAAGATGGGGATGAGGGGGCGATGGTCCGTCATGAGGGTGAAGTGTTGCAGTCTAATGAGGTAGAACTTGCACTTGGACATGGCCCAGACCACGGCTAGCATCTCCAGCTCAATGGTGGCATAGCGGGACTCGGGGTCGCTTAGGAACCTCGAGCCACACTGAACTAAGCGGAGACGGTTGTTGCCATGATCCTGTAGGAGGGCGTATCCAATACCGTTAAGGCGGGACGCATCAGTTTGTAGAATCACTGGTAAGGAAGGGTCGAATGGGGCCAGGACGGGTGGACTGAGCAGGGCAGCCTTGACCCGGCGGAAAGCCTCATCATGGTCAGCGATCCACATAAACGACCTCTTCGGGCTCATCAGGGGGCGCAGGGGCTGAGCGGCACTGGCGATGTCGGGGGTGAACTCCGTCAGCTGGTTCACCAAACCCATGAAGGAGCGAAGGTCGGTGATGTTGGCTGGTGTCGGGAAGTCCTTGATCGCTCCGACTTTGCCCGGGTCAGCCTGTGCAGGTGATGTGGTGGCTGTGAAGGGTAGCTCCTTACACCTGTAGATGTGTTTAACCTGTAGAATTGGCTTGGGGAATTCTGCTGAGATGATGGCCAATGCTTGACAGTGGCGTTTGGACAGAAGCGGCGTCTGAACACCCTCGTGGACTTGGATTGTGGCCGAACAGGAGCGTTTGCTGATGGTGAGTTGTGCATGAAACGTCCCCAAAGCAGGAGCCATTGCAGAGCCATCCGCGTTGAGCGTTGTTGTCGGAGGCGGAGGTAGTAGGCTGCTGAGAGGAATCCGAAGTATGTCGAGGTGTCGTCGGCCGATCACTGTGATGTCTGCACCTGTGTTAGGAAGATGTGGAGTTTTCTGGTGGTGCCGCTGTAGGTGAGACTCACGGATGTCAGTGTGGGTGCCTGAACAGGTGATCCCACACGTTGACAACTTGTGGTCTTCTTTGCTGTAGACTTGTTGTGGGAGGAAGCGTTGTTGTCCTGTGTGGCGGGCGTCTTGGAAGATCTGCAGCATTTGTCGTAGTGGCCCATATGGTTGCAGCGACAACACTGGGCGGTGGCAGCAGGGCAAGCAGGAGTCCTAGGCTTATGACCATGACGGCCACAGTTAGTGCAGGTGTAGTGTTCAGCCGGGCACTTGTTCTTGTCGTGCCGGCGAGCACAACGCTGGCAGGCGGCAGCCGACGCCAAGGACTGTTGCGATGGGGAGAACTTGTCGCGTTGCTTAACTTGCTTGTTCTGCTTGCTCGCTGACACGGCATTAACCTGGGACGGTGGGGCACGTATGGCTGACGTAGCGCTTCGAGTGGCCTCGTAAGAACGGCAAGTGTTGACGATGTCCTGTAATGAAGGGGTGGCGTCGAGGGAAAGCAGCTTCTGTACAAGTTTTTCGTCATGTATGCCCATCAGAATAACCATCTTGAGTTGGGTCTCCTTGCAGGCTGAAGAGTTCCCTGGGCAGACGTCAATTTCTTCGGCGATGTGGCAGAGGCGGACGTAGAAGTTGTTGAATGACTCGCCCTGTTTTTGCTTGCAACTGAACAGGTCCCTGCGACGGAGAGCTTCATTGCGAGAATTCTTGATGTGCTCCTGAAGTGCATCGAGGACTGCATCAACGGTCTTGTTGGTGTCAGGGGGTATGCTTAAGGTGTGCTCCAAAAGCCGCTGTGTCTCCAGGGTTAAGCACATCCGCATCTGGATCAGTTGTTTCTCCCTCGGTAATTTAGATAAGTCTACCATAATAGAGTAATCGTCCCACCGACGCCTCCATTCTCTGAAAACCTGGAAGGTGGCATCAGCACGAAGGGGCGGCGGGTTCTGGGTGATAGCCTTCTGTGGTGGAGGTGGAGCTGTAGGGGTGGAGGATGTTGTGGAATTGGGTGTTGTCCCCGTTGAGGTAGGTGTAGGTGCGGCGGCAGGTGGGGTAATTTGGGCCAGAGCCTGGATAAGGGCAGAGAACTTGGCATCGTCCATCTGTCTCCTGTAGTCCTTCTCCGTGCGTCGTCTTGTTTCCTCCTCCTGTCGTCGGTTTTCCTCTTCCCATCTTCTGCGGTCCTCCTCCTGTCGTCTGCGGTCCTCCTCCTGTATTTTGCGGTCCTCCTCCTGTCTTCTGGTATAGTCGTCCCGTTGTCTGCATTGCTCCATATATTGTATGAGGTGAAGGAGGTCTGCACTTGTGGTAGGTTGTAGACTTGCAGGGTGTGGTGACAGGGGTGGCATCCCCCTATAGTGTAGGGGAGGTAAAGAGGGGGAAGGTTGGGGAGGTGGAGTAAAATGAGGGGTGGTGAGAGGAGAGGTTGGAGTGGAATGAACTGACTGGTACCCCGTACCAGCAACTCCAACAGTATCTCCATCATTATCTCCACCAGTAGCTCCACCATTATCTCCCTCCCCAGTATGTTCGTGTGGGGTGTCTCTGGACTCCCCATGAATCTGCTCATCTCCCTCCATAATTGGTTGATAGCTGACACACTGTAGTCTTGCAGGAATTATGAAAATGTGCAGTACAACTGGAACAGTTTATTTAATAGTGCGAGAAATTATCTGTGCTAGAGTGAGTGACTGAGTGCGGTAGGCGTGGCACCACCGTGTTGACTTGGCAGCGATGTGCGTGTTTCCGTGTGCGCGCATGTACCGGCACAGCTGGAGGGTGTGAGGGGTGGTAGCTTCAGTGTTGCTGGAGATGTTAGAGGGAGAGGGTATGCTATTCCTCGCTCTTGTCCAGCAATGTTTCGGCGGCTATAACCCTCACAGCAAGTTGGGAATGGGCACAAATGACATGGGACATATAATAAAGGCACTGCACTACACTCTTAAGTACTTCACTGCACTATAAAGCACTGCACAATAATATATCCAGGGCTGGAGAGGTGAGGTCTTGCAAGATGGCTGGCTGAGAATCCGGTCTTGGCTCGTATCTCCTGGCTGTATTAACACACTGCGCCATGTATGGTTGTCATGTAAATCTACAACAACCTTGATAATCCTTTCTTGCACAAGGATGTAGAATAAAAGTCCAGAGATAAGTTTATAGGTTCTTATTAGCCAGAGGTACAGGGAGCTTGGGTGGCACTACTATGCTGAGTGCCGACCGGATGTTACTGATGAAAACATGTGCAGCGGTGCCGGATATATTTGGTGCAACGCTGCCGATACTACAGAGTACGGTATATTATCATGGGATATGAAACAATGATAGTATTGCCCTGAAAGTACATGTGTGTATGTTGCAATATGATTAACCCCTAAAAGTCGGCGCGCAACTTAAGTCGAGTTAAATAAAGCTGGACTATGTGGCGGCGCTCGACATAGGTCGAGTGGCAATTTCAGCACGTAATATTGCTGAGAGAGAGAGACAAGTGGTGGCAGGAGAGTAGCGAGTGTATGACTGCTCCAGACCACCGCGGAGAACCTACTGACACGAATCTCACCTCCCTCCTACCTCTCTCACTCGCTACATACGGAATTGTATCGGGAAAGTGGCTAATTACATGCTTTTTGCACTCGCGTTGCACGGTTATTGCAAGAAAACTAGCCATCATAAAAGGATCGTTATGGTGTCATTCGAAAGCTCTGTTTATACCCTTTCAGGGATAGATACTTGTTTTACGTTCTGGGTCTTATTTAGGCATGAAAATGATCACGTAAACAGCCCTATTTTGGCTAAAAACCCCCCGCTGGGCGGTACATATAAATAAACCGCATAGGCCGCTCGTAAAGGGTTAAGGCATGTGTACACTCTGTATATATGTTGTGTGTGCACTTAACCTATATCAACATTAATATTGCCATATTTGTAAAGTGCCCCTTCTTGGTGTGAAAAGACCATCACTCACTGCTAACACACCATCTGTACAGGCACAAGCAAAAGTCTTGATACTTATCTGCAGTTTTGCTGTATGGTTGAAAGCAGAGTTAACCCGTTGAGCCCCGGCTAGTTATAATATTTTGTTCACCCCAGTCCCAAGCCATTTTCACTTATTTTTTTTGTTTGCTAAAATGGAAGACAAGGATGAGGGGTTGGGGGGGGGGAGCCTCAAAAAAATTTGTTGAGCCAAAATGGAAGAGAATGGTGAGAAATGAACACAAAAATAAAAACAAACTCATTTCGGTCATTTGGGGGGGGGGGGGGGGGGGTTTCAATAGTTCGTCTCCCCCGCATGACCACCCGCCCGGGAGCACTAGGGTAAAAACTGAGTATGGCATTGTATGGCATACATCCTAAGGAGTATCTCACATAAATCTCAAGCCTCTAGCTCCCATACGACCGGAGTAATGAAGGTTCAAAGTGGCGGTGAACTAGGGGTGTAAACTATCCCCACTAAGCCCACCACCACCAGCCGCGCGGCTGTCTCGGCCCGCTCACACCTACTGGCCCGGCTCCCACACACACTACGGTACCTCCCCCTCCTATTCTCCCGCCATTTCCTACCTTACGAGCCACGTAAGTGTTTTTTATATGTCGGACGCACGTGATGCGTCGCTGGGAGTTGGTGATCAAAGACTGCCGACGCAACACGTGCGACGCTGGGTCTCAACGGGTTAAATGTTGAATAGATTTAAACAAACTGCATGATTTGACCATAATATGCATTTAATATATAAGTTGCTTCAGTCCATAAAGAATACTAGGGCCAAATCTGAGTATTTGTCAATACTTTTGTATGTGATTGTACACTGATATTGGTAAGGCTGAGGCTGAGAGGCTTATAAATGTTCAGTTCAGTTCATTGGTGGACCAGAGGGCTGTCCTAGAACTGATCATGATGTAGCATTTGAGGTATTATATATATATTTTTTTCAGATTATTTTATACTCGACTGTATCGCAATATAATGATGGTTATGTCACGAAACAGTTAGCCACTTTTACACACCAACGACCTTAGTCCCCCCCAGATACCACCATAGAACGTAGACTCGGGATAAACTTAAAATCATCTTGACTCTCTTGGGGGCTAATTACCCCCTTGAGTATCTAAAAGGCTATTTTCACTTTATTTTGGATAATATTAGATCATTTTAATCAGCATTGAAATACCCTCTAGTAATTCAAAGGGCTAAGTCTATCTCGGGTATCCCTCCAACTCTTAAAATTCCTTCCTAAACTGGATAAGATTGTCAGCTTATAGCCAGGATAAAGGAAGACACACATCGTCAAATACTGTACAGAAATAGTTAGCAACAGATAACAAGATCTTCATGTGAGAGTTGCATGCTACACTAACCAACATATCAGCCTCTTTCCCAGTTCATCTATGTCCCTGTTGCCTCAGAACAGGAGCACCAGGACAACATAAAGTTCTAAAAACTACCACCGTATCAGGCCTTGACAGCAGTTCACTCTTTGGATCTTTGTATGTTTTGTGTACCACTGACACCAATAACACCATTACTGGTAATACTACTGAGGAAAACATTGTTTTGTCGATTACTGGCAGTAATCAAATGGGTTTGTGAACCACTGGTTAACCTGTTGCTTTGTCTGATACGGGCAACCATTTAGCGACTTCATGTATCCCTTGCGCCATGTTTCATGTACCAATAGCTGCTCATCTCTGGTGCTTCATGTACCACTGGCTACCTTAACTCATCGGACATAATAAAGAAACTACCACCACAGTATACAAACAATATATACATTCAGTGATGGAATTAACTAGCCTGCTTGGGCTTCTTAACTCACTGAAACACATCACAACACCCTACAGACTATACAGAAAAAAAAACTCAAAATAATCGCTGGCTGCACAGCTACCACACCTACAGACCACCTACAACAGGAAACCAAAGCCCTCAAAATCAAGGATCACCTTGATATGAAAGGCACACAAATTCTTCGCTGTAGCCTCCACAAACCACCACCACCCACTACACTACATGGCAGAACACCCACCCACAACAAGAAACATAAAAACAATACCTAGCACTCGTTATAATACACAAATACTGTGTTCACTCCCTCCTCGCCCACCGTCCAGTAGCATATTTGTACTCAAATCACCCACCGATCCATCCAGTCACTCAAAGACAATACTCAGCTACATGCACGGCCCCCAGAAGTCCATCCCTCAGAACCCTCCTTTTCCATGAGGACAGAGTCCGCCTGGCTAGGCTGTGATGTGGGCACCATCCAGTCCTTCTGAGTTATCAGAATAGCCTGGATGACTCCGTCCGGGACGTAACACAACACTGCACACTATGAAACACATTATGGAAGACTGCATAACATATAACCACTTACACCAACAAAACAATATACATTCCTTGAGAGCCTTGTGGGAATACCCGGTCTCGGCTATGGTCTTCCTTAACCCTTCCCGCCCGGGCTCGCCCTCCTAAGGACAGTGTCGGGTACCCGGGCGATTTGGCCGAAAAAAGTCTAGGCCTAGGCTACCGTATCTTTGTTATTTTAACTACTAGAAATTTCCCACGTAACTCTAAACGTAGTGCGGTTTCCAATCTGTAGACAGGCGTTGAGTAGAGCTCTGTAAGCCAACTGGTTCAGTTGTGATGACGATTTCCGTGGAGCGAATTTTGCCGCGATGTTGACAATATCGGAGCTTTTCAGACAACTAATTTCGTCATACCATACAACAACAACATTGATCCAACTTCTCCTTCTTGCCCATCTGCTGCGGTGTCCTTATAAAAGGTGTGACATTAACCACTCCGTTAGAACCGCATGGCTTGTCCTACAGTGACTCACTAGGATCGCCAGGGCAGTGGATGGGGCTACAGTTTATGTATTAGAGTGTGCTTTATTTCATATGAAAGCTCGTGTCATGGGCAGTACAGAAAGGCTCTTTGTTTTCACCCATGTCAAGGCTTTCTATATTTAATTGTAAAGTATGTGTTTTATCATTAAATAGTAATGATGGGATCTGGGAGAGAGAGAGAGAGTAGAACAGAGTGAGAGGCGGGCGCGCAGTGTTTTTGCCCCGCTCGATGACGTCACGGCTGGCTGCCTCGTGGGGGTTGGTTGAGGGAGGTCCTTACCATGTTGTTTCTTTGCTAGTGGCTAGAGGACTTGTTACCGCTGTACTTTGCGCGGTGAAAACTAGTCCCGGTATATATTCAGGTTCCTCGCCACTCTCTCCCTCAGATCTGGTTTCTAGAACGCATCCATCTTTATCCCTTGCTACCTGGCCCCTGCACTGCACCTGAGAATCTTTTCCTCTGCCTACCTCTCTCTTTTTCCATATCTTTCACCACCTTTTATTAACACCTTAAGAGCGGCCTATGCGGTTTATTTATATGTACCGCCCAGCGGGGTGTTTTTAGCCAAAATAGGGCTGTTTACGTGATCATTTTCATGCCTAAATAAGACCCAGAACGTAAAACAAGTATCTATCCCTGAAAGGGCATAAACATAGCTTTCGAATGACACCATAACGATCCTTTTATGATGGCTAGTTTTCTTGCAATAACCGTGCAAAGCGAGTGCAAAAAGCATGTAATTAGCCACTTTCCCGATACAATTCCTTATATAGCGAGTGAGAGAGGGAGGAGGGAGCTGGGATTCGTGTCAGTATGTTCGCCGCGGTGGTCTGGAGCAGTCATACGCTCGCTACTCTCCTGCCACCACTTGTCTCTCTCTCTCAGCAACATTACGTGCTGAAATTGCCACTCGACCTATGTCGAGCGCCGCCACATAGTCCAGCTTTATTAAATACGACTTATGTGGTGACCCGCTAATTAAAGGTTAATACCATATCCCCTCTGGTTAACTCTGCAAAATCAGCTTCATGCTGGCCAGTTGTATTGTGCGTTAAGGTCTGATATAACCTATGTATGTTTAGTTGTTAAGATAAGTTGATCACGAAGTATTGGTTAGCATCCATATTGTTCAGTACTGCTTCCTATAAGTATTAGTGTTCTGCTGGATTAGATAATGCTAGACTAGGGGTCTGATATTATAAGGTATTGTTTCCGATGAGTGCTGGCTTTAGTTAAAAGCTGCACGACATACCTGAGAACTGGAGTTGATTGAGTAAATTCTAGTCTGTGTGCCATTGAGAATAGAGCATGCACGAATGAGGTCTTTTTGCCTATACCATTCTGCACTGTTCTAGTCTCGATTGTTTGTCTTTGAGGTACGCCAGGAGAATGCTTGATACTTCGGTATTAAGGTTTCTCAAGAGAGCTACCCTTCCCTATAACGAAATATTTGACGCACAGACTTGAGATTTGCACTAGGCTATGCGGCATTCCATGCGCACCAGCATCTCGTATCATTGACTCTAGCTAGACTTTATCAGTCACAGTAGACATTAAGTATATTAACCTAATTACTCTTTTTATGCATACCCATTTATGATTACACAAGCATTTCGCAGCCTAGTTTGATGTATGGAGACACAAACGACTTAGGCTCTTTTTGTTGATAGGAATACTGCATTGTCGTGGCGATTATTATTGTTGTAGCGTTTAGGATATTCTTGGCTCCGACGGCATTATATATTCTGCCTTTTTGTGTGCATAGCCTGCCCGAGCATTGTTCCGCTGCCTGCCTTTTTGGGTTCCATTTCCGATACGAGCATCTTTATAGCATCTAACATTTAAAGAAGATTCCTTGTTGGTGTTGAAGGACTTTAGTGCACTTTCTTTCATGCAGAAGTGCCTGACATTTATTGATTAAAGTAACGTAAGCTGTAACTTCTCTTACCACCTTACTTTGCATACCATAACCAAGCACCTTCGGTTATAGGTAGTAATAGGCTGTTTTCACATAACATTAAGCCTAGAGTAGACGCACATTTATTGAGAGTTTGATAGCCTATTATTGCATATAGAACTCTGTAGAGTATTTGTGTTCTTTGTTCACTGGGAATATACATCAGAGGTTGGATCTAGCGCTTTCCGTTGTAGCATTTATGCCATTACTAGTCCAATGAATAAGAGCCCTGATATATTTAAACCCCAGTCGTAACAAAGGACAGCCGGGCTGGAAGGGTTAAGAGCTTGGGGTTGTTTGGTCAGGCAGCCTTGGAAACAACTACTATTAATGCTCATTCACCACAGCCATAACCACCCTGCAGCACACACCTGTCAATCTGCCAAGCCTAAGCCATCATCACCAGACTTTGCCAAACACAATCCTACCACATCAGAGCCCTCACTACACCTGGGCACTCCGACTCCACCTATTTCAGCCACAGAGGAAGACAACATCTGGCTGCCAAAAACACCTATGGTGCCACACAGACAACTTAACACCTTACGAGCGGCCTATGCGGTTTATTTATGTGTACCGCCCAGCGGGGTGTTTTTAGCCAAAATAGGGCTGTTTACGTGATCATTTTCATGCCTAAATAAGACCCAGAACGTAAAACAAGTACCTATCCCTGAAAGGGCATAAACAGAGCTTTCGAATGACACCATAACGATCCTTGTATGATGGATAGTTTTCTTGCAATAACCGTGCAACGCGAGTGCAAAAAGCAGGTAATTCGGTACTTTCAGTACATAATTGAGTATGTAGCGAGTGAGAGAGGGAGGAGGGAGCTGAGATTTGTGTCAGTAGGTTCGCCGCGGTGGTCTGGAGCAGTCATACGCTCGCTAGTCTCCTGCCACCACTTGTCTCTCTCTCTCAGCCACATTACGTGCTGAAATTGCCACTCGAGTTATGTCGAGCGCCGCCACATAGTCCAGCTTTATTTAACTCGACTTATGTTGCTCGCCGCTAAATAAGGGTTAAAGACACTGGGACCATTACCACCTCACACCTCAAGGTCTGGGATACAGATATGGTGTTTCTATCTATAAGTACAAAATTTTTAAGAATCATAATAGATATATGTAAAATGATCTCAGTGAGTTCCTTAACCAGTTAAAATAGTGATAATATATCAACAGAGATTAATATTATTTCTTGTCTTTTTGTATATTGTCACTAAGTGCCAGTTCTCCACATCAGCCGATTCAATAGCACTCATAATGATTATGAAATAACAATTCAAAGATCCTAAACTTTGTGGTAGTCTTTGTTAACAGGAAATTTCTCAAAAACTTGTGTCACCGCACAGTAGTGGTAATTTTATTGGTGTAGTTCAACACTCCTTTATCACCTTACGAGCGGCCTATGCGGTTTATTTATATGTACCGCACAGCGGGGTGTTTTTAGCCAAAATAGGGCTGTTTACGTGATCATTTTCATGCCTAAATAAGACCCAGAACGTAAAACAAGTACCTATCCCTGAAAGGGCATAAACAGAGCTTTCGAATGACACCATAACGATCCTTTTATGATGGCTAGTTTTCTTGCAATAACCGTGCAACGCGAGTGCAAAAAGCATGTAATTCGGTACTTTCCCCATATAATTCAGTATGTAGCGAGTGAGAGAGGGAGGAGGGAGCTGAGATTCGTGTCAGTAGGTTCGCCGCGGTGGTCTGGAGCAGTCATACGCTCGCTAGTCTCCTGCCACCACTTGTCTCTCTCTCTCAGCAACATTACGTGCTGAAATTGCCACTCGACCTATGTCGAGCGCCGCCACATAGTCCAGCTTTATTTAACTCGACTTATGTGGTGAGCCGCTAATTAAGGGTTATACGTCTGTAAAACTATGTTTTGAGGTTACTGTATACATGAGAGCCCTGTGGGAAAGCCCGATCGTAGCCATGGCTATCCTTAGGGACTCGGGGCTGTTCAGCCAGGCAGCTCAGGGAACGACAACAACAACAACAACAACTACAGTATAATCTAAGGATAATTTGGGACAGGTTGGGAGGGAGCTATTCTGACCTGGATGTGAGCCCACTCACTCCAGGTATTTGTGGAAGAGTTAGGCAACGTATCCACTCTATCATCCACTCATGGTCAAGTGGATACAGTGCCTAATCTTCCAAAACTACCTGGAGTGAATGGGTTTGAATCCTGGTCGGGATACCTCTCTCCGCCCGCCGGCTTTAGCACCGACAACAGCTCCGCATCGCCACTGAGAAAACTCGATCCTAATTTGAGTATTTCATATCCCAATTCCCTTTATTCATTGCATGAACAGTAGTTAAGTGCTTGTTTAACCTCCACATAGTTCTGTAGTTGCCGTGCATGTTATTTTATTGCTTTTCTGACTGATAAACATTGTTGTTTACATTTGTTATCCTAGCTTGTAGCAGACGATGCACGCCTAGTCGATCTAGCTTTGTATTTTCTTATTAACTCTAGTAGTTATCATATTCAGTATCCTACTGTAGCTATATATATCTGTATTTTTAGTTGTTGCTTGCATGATCTTGTAGTAACCTTTGACTGATAACTTTGTTTATCTAAATATAATCCTGCTTGACTAGCCTACAGTGACACCAGCGCCATCTGTTGATACAGTATATTAACCCCTTGTGTGCAGTTACACTTTATTTTTATATAATCTCTATTTGGTGAATTGTATATTTAGTTACATATTCTATTATATATATATATATTTGTTTTGCTTTTTTTAGGTAGGTTATCACCCCTGGTAGCCTACTTCTGCATATTTCATACTTTTTTGTTTTTGGTTATTTTTGTTTTCGGTTAGTCTAGGCTATCATCCCTGGTGGCCTATTTCTGCGTACGGTACTTCAATGTTTAAATTTTCAGTTAGGCTATCACCGCTGGTGGCCTATTTCTGCGTACCGGTATTTCATAATTTTTGTTTTCGGTTATTTTTGTTTTCGGTTAGTCTAGGCTATCATCCCTGGTGGCCTATTTCTGCGTACTTCAATTTTTAAATTTTCAGTTAGGCTATCACCGCTGGTGGCCTATTTCTGCGTACCGGTATTTCATAATTTTTGTTTACGGTTATTTTTGTTTTCGGTTAGTCTAGGCTATCACCGCTGGTGGCCTATTTCTGCTTACCGGTATTTCATAATTTTTGTTTTCAGTTATTTTTGTTTTCGGTTAGTCTAGGCTATCATCCCTGGTGGCCTATTTCTGCGTACTTCTATTTTTAAATTTTCAGTTAGGCTATCACCGCTGGTGGCCTATTTCTGCTTACCGGTATTTCATAATTTTTGTTTTCAGTTAGGATAGGCTATAACCCCTGGTGGCCTATTTCTGTTAAAATAAACATAAACAAAATTTCGGTTCGGCTATCACTGCGTATTCAAATTTAATTTTTTTTTTTTTTTATTTTCGGTTAGGCTATCACCGCTGATAACCTATTTGTGTGTATTTCAAAATGTTTGTTTTCGTTTAGGCCTATTTAAGTAAGTGAAGCGACCTGAAGGGAGTGAAGTATTTTTAAAGTGAGTTTAGTGTTTATAAAGTGAGTTAAGTGTTTTTAAGTGAGTGAAGTGATCTGAAGAAAGTGATCGTCACCATGCCTCGTGCCTGTACGAACTGCGCCGGTAGGTTTGGTGCTTCCATGTTTGCTCCTGTCGATCCACAAGTCTGCCGACTCTGCCAGCAACGAGAGGATTTGACAGCAAAATTGGATGAAGCCCACAACAAGATCAACGCCCTCACCAGGAAGCTGGAATCACTCCAAGAGTTTGTAACACTCAATGTTGGAGTATCACTAACTCCAATTGTTTCAACTCCAGCATCCACCACCGCCCCAACGTCATCAGCCAACAATCCAACACCTGCAGTAGACACTGCAGCAGATGCTTCTGACGAACCTGAGCCGACATCAAACCAGGACAGCCGCCCTGTTCACCTTAGTCTCTCCCCCACTCCTCGTGCAAGAAGCCTGCTAGCACGAACAGTACCAACCCCTCGCCCCCGTTCTAACCACTCCTCTCCCCGACCTGTACGTAGAGTCCCGCCACCACAGGTTTCCGGATTTACACCAGTGAGGAACGGTGCACGGCCAACGCAGAAAAGGTCTCATCTACCAGTCACAATGTCAAACAGATTTGAGATATTGGTAGAGATGGAAGACGAACCAGAGGAGACCAGGCTCGTTGGGGATTCCATCCTACGAGGACAGGTCGAAGAGTTCTGCGACAGAGTCCCAAATCAACGAAAAAGATTTTGCATCCCAGGAGCTGGACTGGACGACATTGTGGAAGCCTTCGAAGATACCTCAAAGGATGCAAGTGAAAATACCCTTTTTGTCATCCATGCTGGTTCAAATGACGTCATGCGCACCAGATCCGAAGAGTTGATGGAGAAATATCGCAAGATGATCCAGCACTGCAAAAACAAGTCAAGGAATATCATCATCTCAGGCATTCTCCCCAAGATCGACGCACCTGACAAATTCTACGACAAGGCCTTCAGCACAAATAGTCGACTAAAATATTTGTGTCTGAGGGAAGAAGTTGAATTTATCAACCTCTGGGACCACTTCTACAACCAGCCTACTCAGTTCCGCATGGATGGCACTCATCTAAACCCTGTGGGTTCAGCACGCATGGGTCGTCTCCTACACGAAGCAGTCCGCAGCCATGGATCAAAAAACGCCATCCGAGAAGAAGCAGCAGTGACATAAATCATCCAACGCCAAGAAAAAAACAGAGGCAACCGAGGACCACCAGCGATAAGGACCGAAGACAGCGAGGACCGAGGACAGCCATGAACATAAATGTAGATCCGACAAGAACCAAAAATATTATTAAAGAGCGTTCCGTGAGTTCTAAAATAACAAATTTAAAGGTGTTCTATGCAAACGCTCGTAGTATACGCAATAAATTTTCAGATTTAGAGGAGCTAGTGTTTACAGAAAATTATGATGTGATTGGCATAACAGAATCTTGGCTCAATACAGAAGATAGAGACTTTTTAGCAGAGTATTCACTTCCCGGTTATGTAATGTTTGAGAAAAGCCGAATAAATCGAAATGGAGGTGGCGTTTTACTTTATATCAAAGAAAGTCTTAACCCTACCCTCTTGTCAAAACCTCAAATTGTGAACGTCGACGCATCTTTTGTGCTAATAAAGAATAATAAAGGTACAAAAATAATACTTGCATTAATATACAGACCTCCAGCTCAATCAGTGCAAACTGACCGAGAAATTTACGAACAAATTGCAGATGTAAGTAACTCACAAGATACCGCAATTTTTGGCGACTTTAATTTACCTGTGACCAGTGGGGCGATACTCTTACTTCACACTCCGGACATGACTTGTATACGAACTTGCAAGAGAGTTCGCTTTATCAATTTGTTCGAACGCCAAGCCGTGGTAATAACGTTCTTGACATTGTACTTGCAACAAAAGAAGAATTAATAGAGAATTTGAATGTTGGTGATGAATTCAGTAACAGCGACCATCGTACGATAACTTTCACTTTAAAGTTTACTAGTAACGAACCAAATAGTAGCATCGAAAAAGTCCCTAATTTCAAGAAAGCAAACTTCCATAAACTTAGAGCTATGTTTAACCCTTATTTAGCGGCGAGCAACATAAGTCGAGTTAAATAAAGCTGGACTATGTGGCGGCGCTCGACATAGGTCGAGTGGCAATTTCAGCACGTAATGTGGCTGAGAGAGAGAGACAAGTGGTGGCAGGAGACTAGCGAGCGTATGACTGCTCCAGACCACCGCGGCGAACCTACTGACACAAATCTCAGCTCCCTCCTCCCTCCCTCTCTCACTCGCTACATACTCAATTATGTACTGAAAGTACCGAATTACCTGCTTTTTGCACTCGCGTTGCACGGTTATTGCAAGAAAACTATCCATCATACAAGGATCGTTATGGTGTCATTCGAAAGCTCTGTTTATGCCCTTTCAGGGATAGGTACTTGTTTTACGTTCTGGGTCTTATTTAGGCATGAAAATGATCACGTAAACAGCCCTATTTTGGCTAAAAACACCCCGCTGTGCGGTACACATAAATAAACCGCATAGGCCGCTCGTAAGGTGTTAAAGCAACTGACTGGAGCTTTTTAATTAACAATAACGACATAAATACATCTTGAAAGTTATTCGAAGCCACTTACCTAAAAGCAGTGCAAGACTGCATACCATCGAAAATACGGCGTCCAGGCCATAATAATAAGCCCAAATGGTGGAATAAAGATATTTCAAACTGCCTGCTTGCTAAAATATTTGCTAATGATAGATTAAAATCCTCACAAAATGACGAAGAACGGCTGAAATTTGTAGAGCTACGACGCAAAGCCAAAAAGTTAATTAAGCAAAGTAAAAAGACCTTAGAGTTACATATTGCGAATCAAAGTAAAACAAACCCGAAAGAATTCTATAGTTATATCAGAAAGAAAAAAGTACTTACTTCAACTGTTGGACCGTTAGTCGATGAAAATGGAGAATACACCAAAGACGAAGTACAAATGAGTAATGCCCTCAATACCTTCTTTGCATCAGTTTTTACAACAGAAGACCTCAGTGATATCCCTACACCATCACCGATTCAGATTGATAATTCAGATGTTCTAAGCAATATCACCGTTACAGAGAGAGAAGTATTGAATTGTTTAGATAAACTCAAGGTAAATAAAACGCCTGGACCTGATACAATCTCGCCTAGAGTTCTAAAGGAAGCTAAGGATGAGCTCTCCAAACCACTGACATTACTATTCAATAAATCCTTGCAGTCTGGAACTATGCCCGATCAGTGGAAGCTAGCCAACGTAACACCGATATTAAAAAAAGGCAGCAAATCCCTACCCAGTAACTATCGTCCAATTAGCTTAACCTCAGTTGTATGTAAAATGCTAGAAACGGTCATACGAGACAGACTCGTAAATCACTTAGAGGAAAATAACATACTTAAAGATACTCAACACGGCTTTCGTAAAAACGTTCCTGTTTAACAAACCTCTTAGACTTCTTCCACGATATCCTCAACCTCTACGATGAGAGTAAAGCTGTAGATATTATATACCTTGATTTTCAAAAGGCCTTTGACAAAGTTCCCCACAAATGTTTACTGCTAAAACAAAAAGCGCATGGAATACAAGACGGTGTGTTGAAATGGATAGAAAATTGGCTCAGCGACAGAAAGCAAAGAGTAGTCATAAACGGTAAGGCATCTAAATGGACCAATGTAAGTAGCGGAGTACCCCAGGGATCGGTACTAGGACCAATTCTCTTTCTAATTTACATCAACGACATAGATGAGGGTCTCACATGTACAATCTCAAAATTTGCTGACGATACAAAAATTGCAAATAGCGTACTCTCAAAAGAACAAGTTGACGATATGCAACACAATCTAGATAAATTGTCATGTTGGGCCCAAATTTGGCAAATGAGTTTCAATGCGGATAAATGTAAAGTACTACATATCGGATACCTAAATGAGAAAGCAAACTATTCGATGAATGGCACTCAGCTTAAGAATGTAAACAGAGAAACCGATCTTGGAGTAACAATATCGAGTAACCTAAAACCGAGTCAACAATGTTCAGAAGTTGTTAAGAAGGCAAACAAAATAATTGGCTTTATAGGCAGGTCATTTGAGCATAAATCCAAAGAAGTTATCCTAACCCTTTAAAATTCCTTAGTCCGCCCTCTTCTGGAATACTGCGTTCAATCCTGGTGCCCTTATTACCAAAAAGATATAAACAAGCTAGAACGAGTTCAACGTAGAGTTACCAAAATGATACCTAGCCTAAAGAACAAACCATACGAAGAGCGTCTTAGAGAATTAAATCTATTTCCTTTAACCCAGCGCAGATTAAGAGGTGACTTAATTCAAGTGTTCAAAATCATCAAAGGCATTGACAATATGAACTGTAGTAAGTACTTCACTATCGACCAATCTAATTACACGCGGGGAAACGGTTGCAAAATTATTGGTAAATCTTTTAACTCACACGAATCTAAGAATTTCTTCTTCAATCGAGTTGTCAACTTGTGGAATGGGCTTCCCCGAAACGTTATAGACTGCATCACCGTTGATTCATTTAAACTCCGCCTAGACAAATATCTCGCATCAAACCCGCGACTGACTGCGTTTGTAAATGAATAACTTTATTTTTTCCCCCCCTCAGTTACTAACCCATCTGTCCCCTACTAACTTCCTAATCCTGCCACGGACATTAGTTCCAGGGCAGTAATTCCCTTTCCAATGTTCCCTTACCCACTCTAAACCACTGTTTGGACACTTGATCCTCAGAGTTTTGGAGGACAAGCAACCTAGAAGGGTCACTAGATCTGTTGTTGCTTGATTTCCTTTGCACTCCCTACTATATACACTGTTCATATTAACTTGGCAGTTTATTCCACGTTTCTACAAGCAGTTACTACTGACTGGTTCAATATATATTAATATTTTGGATATAGTAAAATATGTGAATTATTCTACTTCTAGGTCCATTCCAGACACCACTGCCAACCAATCTTGTTCTGTCATAGCGATTTCGATTTTTGTTTTTGCCTTTATATTGTGTCTTCCCTGTTTTGATTAGTTTATTTTGCAAGTTTTGCATGATAATAAAATAATACTCATGCATATTGGAGGAGGATTTACTACAAAGTTGATTTAAACAGAGTATAATAGATAATCTAAAGTTTACTACTAAATTCATTATTGACATGACAAAGGTAATTATAAACTAAGACATTTCCTTCAATGTTTATTTTATATAGAACTTTACATACACTTTGTAATTACAAATGCATGTACTATAGCTTACTATGAAGGTTCCAAAACTATGCCAGGTTTTGTATGTATTGTTTTCAGAATAATAAGGGGTAATGTGGACGACCTGACACAACCACTGTCTCAGTTACAATAATTATACAATATTATAAAGTTGAGGTTATAATCATTTTGGAATCTTGATGATATGCTAGTCAAATAATGTACTATAATACAACATGACAAATATATATATGTTTGAATTTATTGCAGATCTAAAAATATACAATTGGAGAAAAAAAACCGTATATACATTTGTTTGTTGTTATACCAGTACATACGTGGAATACATACTGTATATAGGCTAACAATTTAAAATCCTTTTTCATTACATAGTAATGGCTCAGACAGGGTTGACTTTCAAAAAAAATAATTTCAATAACAATAATATTTGGTTATCAAGAATGGGAGGAAATAGACTGGTAAGATTTAATGAATAACCTGACACCATCAGAAGGTGTAACCTAGTATTAATTCATATGTTTTTCACCAACCAACTTTACTTCTAAACTCAATTAATAAAATCAACAAATACATATGGCACTCCAAGGACTCGAACCTAGGATACTCACACCGAAATTCCGCGCATTTATGCATTACGCTATCAAGACAGTTGACAAATTATGCACAAACCTACGATTTATTATGCAGTTTCGAAACCTGCATATTAATCTGAGCAAGTACATACATTCCATGTTTGTTCTATGTGAGTGAAGGAGACACGAGGGAGAACTGCCTGTAGCGAGTGCCTCCCCCAGAGTTGAAAGAGTGACAGTGCCAAAATCAAGGGACGTTCGAGCCAAAATGCATGGACACACAGAGTTTGAAGCAATTTAAGTCATAGGAAGGAGGAAAGACTTATGAAATTATGAAAGTATGGCATCAATTTGACGCAGTAGTTACATATATCTCTATTAAATATGGATACATTATCTGTTAAGGGATTAAGTTTACCGTGATATAAAAACAAACAGACTTTAGTGAAGGGATATTCCAAACACAGGAAGACTATCAAGGAAAAGTGTGAGTTACTTACATGTACACATCAAGGTATTTGGTGAGTTGACTGTACTTTGTAATGTATTATAATTATTACTAATAACTCGGTTATATTCTCCCTTTACTATAATTAACAACTTCAGGATTACCAAGCATTCTACGACTTTAGTTTTGGCTAGCATTAGACGACTTTAAGCAGTTTATGAAGGACGCTTAGGTTTCTAAGTTGTCAAAACCAACTTAATTATATCTCTTGACTCCAACAGATCCTTCCTAAGTTAAATATAATCGTCAAATAATAGCCAAAATATTGTAATATAACGCGAGATAGTCCTGAAGGAGCTAAGCCCTCCAGACATAGCTCTAGTCTGGTCATACAGTACAGTCACTGTCAAAAGTCATGTCCTACCTTCATCAATATAATCAATATAAATGCCACTTTATTGTCACCTTCATTAAAACGTTGTCAATCAAGTGCTTTATTATTGACAACGTTTATCTCATAGCTTGATCAGGTTATCAGTACATCGTTGTCAATAAAGTGCTTCATTATTGACACCGTTTATCTCATAGCTTGATCAAGTTATCACCAAAACGTTGTCAATAAAGTGCTTCATTAATGACGTTTATCTCATAGCTTGATCAAGTTATCACCAAAACGTTGTCAATAAAGTGCTTCATTATTGACAACATTTAGCTTATAAATTTGTCTGGTTATCAACACAACATTGGTAATGAAGTGCTAGTATTCAGTATATTCATAAATGTTGTCTATATTTCTGATAAAGAATAAGACATTAACACACAATCAAATCCTTTGCTATCCAAATTATTATCAGTATATTGAAGGGTGTATTGTCTCACATCAATAGAAGAAATAAGTTTGAAGGTGGAACATGGCTTTTAATCACAACTTTACATTTTGACTGTACATTCCTTAGGCTATGTATCCTCAGTTATATAATACAATATCTACATTTATTAATTACATACTGTATATGTAGCACTATAGTGTGGAACATTAATAAAATAATTATCTATTGTATTCCTAGGTACCGGTACAACTGTAGACATATCAAACGAGTACAAGTGCTGTCAAATATACAATATTTCCATTCATTAGTTATATACATTTAGGGAGATGTATAGCACTGTAGCATGGCACATCTTAACACCTTACGAGCGGCCTATGCGGTTTATTTATGTGTACCGCACAGCGGGGTGTTTTTAGCCAAAATAGGGCTGTTTACGTGATCATTTTCATGCCTAAATAAGACCCAGAACGTAAAACAAGTACCTATCCCTGAAAGGGCATAAACAGAGCTTTCGAATGACACCATAACGATCCTTGTATGATGGATAGTTTTCTTGCAATAACCGTGCAACGCGAGTGCAAAAAGCAGGTAATTCGGTACTTTCAATACATAATTGAGTATGTAGCGAGTGAGAGAGGGAGGAGGGAGCTGAGATTTGTGTCAGTAGGTTCGCCGCGGTGGTCTGGAGCAGTCATACGCTCGCTAGTCTCCTGCCACCACTTGTCTCTCTCTCTCAGCCACATTACGTGCTGAAATTGCCACTCGAGTTATGTCGAGCGCCGCCACATAGTCCAGCTTTATTTAACTCGACTTATGTTGCTCGCCGCTAATTAAGGGTTAATAAATAAAGGTCAATGTTTGTCAGTTACCCGATCAGTTACCCGACCTTTGTTACTAAACTCCTCCCACATTTTTGGTGCCAGGTGGGAGTGTAGGGCACCGTTGGAAAGCCCAGGCTTTGGAGATGGTTTTAGGTGAGTTTAGTGGAAATCAGAGACACTTTTGTTTAATAACATTTTCGGCAGAACTTATGTAGTATACGGGAGCGAAAAAAGTGCGAATAAAATGGCCGTTTGGGGCAGAAGGAGGCCTCCGATCGAAAAGGTGTATGGAACGAAAGTTGTTCGCAGCCCCCCAAAATGGGGGTACGGATAAGGTCAGATCCTAAATATGAGGTCATTTAGCGGCCGAAATCGAGGTCGCCATTTAATGAGGCACAGGGAGGTCGAGGCCGGTGATTATGGTAGTAGTAGTATTGTGATGATTGTGGTAGTAGTGATTGATGATGGTGATTATGGTAGTAGAATTTAAACCCGGGCAACGCCGGGTACCCCTGCTAGTTAATAATATAAGCATCATGTATTCTAACATACCGGTACAGCTGTAGACATATCAAGCAAGTATTGGCTTATATTTGACCATTTCATTCAGCTTAGGAAGGACCTATAACAATTAAAAGTATACTACACCCTATTCATTAGAAGTAGGCCAACAATGTGACTCCTAACCTCTGGAACTATAACAGAGCAAATGGGCTGTACATTTTCACTTCTCCTCCTTGGTTGACTCTTTTCAAATGATAACAATATTTGCTTCATTACTCAAGTCGTTTTCAAGGTATAGAGGTGTGTAGTTAAGAGTTCTGGTCCTACTCTATTTCTTTGTAACTACCACAGACCCTTCCTAAGCTAAATAATGTAACCTAAATATAGGTATAACAATAAAAAGTCATCACCAGCACTGTACTCATGCCTGAGTTAGTTATTTTCCTCACTCAGTATTCACAGTCTCATGTTTATCATAAAGCACCAGCTACCATACCCTGGGCCAAATAACGTATCACCTAACCTCTATAAATTAATATTGACTAGAGCAAACAAGCTAGTACTTTCACCCTCTGGATAGTCAGCCGGGGAAAAGGTGTGGACATGTACAGTCTATTTGTTCTAGCGTATTTTGAGATACAGAGGTTAGATACTACAATGTCTGGCCTACCTACAATGAATTGACTATAGTTCAGGCAGTTGCACAGTTGGAGTCAGTTTCAAGCAGGATAATACCGTCTACAAGATTAATTAAATTATCAAATACTAAAGGCCTACACTACTTCAGTCTTTATGGCATCATAAACATAGCCAAATGATTCAACAATATTTTCATTCAGCAACAAAAAGCGTTTATGTTGATGCTATCGTGAACAAAATGGAATCTTCTTAGTTGTCTAGTTAGTACATGGCTTTTGTTACTTCACTTAGACAGTTCGAGGATAAAGGACCACGACTTATGTCCTAAAATGTACAGCTACTGACAAATGTTTGTGAACTCTTGCGAATGTCTTTATGTAAATATATCCACTTAGATTGATGTTTAGATCAAAATACCTGTATATCAATTAATTCATCTATCTATCTATCTATTTACTCAGGCACATTCCCCATTTTGTTTTTTCTGAGGGTGGCCGACTCAAGGCAGAATCCGAACAGGGACAACACAACACAAAAGAAAACAGTGAACACACAAAATCAAAACACAATTCACACACATCTAGGTCATCCAGGAGAAGACCCAGTGACCAGGGATCACCAAGGTCACTCCAGCACTCCCCCGGCCCCCGACCACCCAGTGAAGTTCCGGTCTCAGTAGGCAGACATGCAGTGGAGCGCCACCACAAGACCGCCCACCACACTTCCAAGCGTACCCTTCATATACAGTATACCGGCTCCCCAGGGCAGGCGCCTGATGGACTATTATCTAGTCCAACTGGCGCCCGACCCTTTCGCCCAAATGACCGCGTTTTCACTCATCTATTCACAAACATTCTCCATTCATTCATGTTTATTACCACTTCCCTTGTCTGATCTATAGTCATTCCTCTATCATCCAAAGCTTGTCTTACACATTCTTTCCATCTCAATCGGGGTCTTCTTACCCCTCTATTTCACCTTGTATCTGACTCACATATTCTCTTTGTAAGCCTTTTATCTTTCATTTGTTCAACATGACCATACCAGCTCAGCACCCTTCTGTCCACTCTAGGAGACACATGTTCCTGCTGCCCCACTCTCCTACGTATCTCTTCATTCCTCAATCTGTCTCTACGAGTCACTCCACACATACTCCTCAAGCAGGTCATCTCCATCACATCCAGCTTTCTTCTCTCCTTTGTCTTCAGAGCCCATGTCTCAGCTCCATACATCACTGTTGGCACAACAATCCCTTTATTCATTGCACTTTTAATTTTCATTCCGAGATTTCTCACCTTCCACATATTCCCCATTGCTCCGAAAACTGTCCTTCCTTCACATACTCTCTCTTTTACTTCCATTTCCATACCTCCATTCCTGCATATCGCTCCTCCTAGATATTTAAAACACTCTACTTGTTCCAATATTTCCCCATCCAGCCTCACATCTAGAATCACCCTACAATCACCCCTATTACACACCATCACTTTACTTTTATTGACGTTCACCTTCAGCTTCCTCTTCCCACAAACCACACCAAACTCTTCAACAACCTGCTGCAGTTTCTCCTCAGAATCCGCCACCACCGCTGTGTCATCAGCGATTAGCAACTGATACAACTTCCAATCACTACCATTCTTTCCTACTAAACAAAATCCTCTACCCATAGTTCTCATTTTCACCTTCCTCACCACATCATCCATATATACAGTAAGCAGCCACGGTGGCATTACAAAACCATGTTGCAAACCTACATTTACCTCAAACCATTCACTTAACTCATTATTTCCTACTCTAACACACACTCTGGTCTCTTTATAAACATTCTTAACTGCTCTTAACATATTTTCTCCAATGTCAAAAATCCTTTACACCTTCCATATTGCTTCTCGGTCCACATGATCATACACGTTTTCCAAATCCATAAAATCCCAAAATATTTCCTTATGCTTCTCTAATTTCTTCTCGCATAGATGTCTTACTGCACAAATCTGATCCATACACCCTCTTCCCCTCCTAAAACCGCAGTTCTTCTATTGCAAATTCCGTACCCTTTATTATCCTCTCTATCATCACCCTGCCATACAGGTTTCCAACCACTGATAATATACTAATACCTCTATAACTTGAACACTTCTGCCGAGCTCCCTTCCCCTTGTACAACGGCACAATACAGTACATGCACTCCTTCAGTTTATTGGTACCATTGACACAACAAAGCACACATTGAATATTCTCATCAGCCAATCTATTATCACATCTCCACCCTTCTTAATACACTCCACAGAAATACCATCCATACCTTCTGCTTTTCCTGCTCTCTTTTGTATCACTGCTTCTTTCATCTTATTTTTCTCAATCCTTTCATTCATTCCCTGCCACCTGGGTGACCTGAGTAACCCAATTACATCAACCACTACTTCAAACACTGCTTCCCTTCCGTCTCTTACATTTAGCAAAGATTAAAAATATTCATCATATTTTGTCCTCACTTGAACTCCTTCCACTAGTAATTCTCCATAATATGTAATTATTAGCATACAGCTGATCTAATCAGAACTTCAATCTAAATGGTTATATTTGCATAAAGAACATCGCAGGAGCACTTACACATTTGTTTGTAGCTGTACATCCTTATTATTATTGCTATTTAAAAGAACGTTATTGATTGAAAAATGTCCGTCTGCGTCACTGAAACAAGTCAGAAGCTTTTGGTTGTTGAGAATATAGTCTAAGTGTTTGGGAATACTGAAAGTAACTGTACCTTAGAGGTCCTGTGGTAGGAGAGATCGGTCATCTTTTTCCTTGGATGCCATTTTGGTGATGTAATTATCAAATTAGTTGGTAATTATTTACGTTTTATCATGTAGACTTTAGAAGCAAGACTAAACAATATATCTTGAGCCAGTATTGTTGAATGTTTATTATGGAAATGGTCATATTTGATTATAAAAAGATCTTTATAACTCCAGTGGCACCAATATGGCGGAGGTTGGCCGATCTCTCTACCCAATATATCATCATCATACATTAGATGTATTCTTAAAGTTTTCATAACATAAAATACTATCCTATTACAACACATAACCCCTAAAGGGCTGCCATTTTGACCTTTTGCCATTATCTTTAACCCATTATTTCTCTCTATAGGAAGGGGCTGGAGTCATAGCTCTTAGCACATGATCAGGGTCCTTATCTTGGCTGCAAATAAACACACAGCAATTTTTTTTTTCTATGTGATTGAGGGAGGCAAAAGGCATAACTGCCTATAGCGAGTGCCCCCCCATAGTTGAAAGAGTGACAGGGCCAAAATCAAGGGACGTTCGAGCCAAAATGCCTGGACACACGGAGTTTGAAGCAATTTAAGTCATAGGAAGAGGGAAAGACTGATTCTGGGAGAGCTGTCTGTAGCTGTCTTCATCTTCCTGTGGGGACAAGTTTAATATTGGTATTTTTGGCCCTCTAGGCACTCTATAATACCCAAGGATGTTATGGTGTGTGTGAGCGGCATGATAAAGTGTCCCAGACAAACTCTCTCAACCGACTGTGAGGGTGAATCGCCTCCACCCCCTATATGCCACTCAAGCCAAGACAATGGTGGAAGTATTGTTCATGTTTGTGGGTGTCAGCCGCCCTTTAGGGGTTAAACATTATTATACATATAATACAATCACTTTCACAATAGTGTTCAGTAATGTCATTTTATAATTTACTGACCAATAAATAACATGCCCTATATTTGATGTTACTAAATATTGTATATAGATTGTTATAAATATATTTAGAAGGTGGGGGACAAAGTTAGGATGCTCACATAAGCCTCATGTCCATCGTGTTTGGTCCGATTAGTTCGATTGATGGCTAAATTTGGGGCATCGCGATCATCCAAAATATTGCCAGGGTCCATCACGGCCATTTAAAATCTTTACTGTTTGTTCCTGTTAACCTTGGATCGCCTCATTGAGCAAATATAATGTTTTGCGTGCCCTCATAAAGCACCTGTATCTCATTTGAAGCCACTTGTGACATAACTGAAACACAATGACCGCAACAATTTCTAGTCATTGATGCACCACTTGTTTCTATTATAAACTTTTACTTGTCACTGGCCTACTATTATTACTATAACTATTACTTGTCACTGGTTTCATTGATGCATCACTTGTTTCTAGTACAGTATTATAACATTTTACTTGTCACTGGCTTATTACTATTGCTTGTCACTGGTATAATTGCTGCACCCCTTGTTTCTATTAATATTGCTTGTCACTGGTATTATTGATGCACCCCTTGTTTCTATTACTATTGCTTGTCACTGGTATTATTGCTGCGCCCCTTGTTTCTATTACTATTGCTTGTCACTGGTATCATTGCTGCACCCCTTGTTTCTATTACTATTGCTTGTCACTGGTATCATTGGTGCACCCCTTGTTTCTATTACGATTGCTTGTCATTGGTATCATTGCTGCACCCCTTGTTTCTATTACTATTGCTTGTCACTGGTATCATTGCTGCACCCCTTGTTTCTATTACTATTGCTTGTCACTGGTATCATTGCTGTGCCCCTTGTTTCTATTACTATTGCTTGTCACTGGTATCATTGCTGCACCCCTTGTTTCTATTACTATTGCTTGTCACTGGTATTATTGCTGCGCACCTTGTTTCTATTACTATTGCTTGTCACTGGTATTATTGCTGTGCCCCTTGTTTCTATTACTATTGCTTGTCACTGGTATCATTGCTGTGCCCCTTGTTTCTATTACTATTGCTTGTCACTGGTATCATTGCTGCACCCCTTGTTTCTATTACTATTGCTTGTCACTGGTATTATTGCTGCGCACCTTGTTTCTATTACTATTGCTTGTCACTGGTATCATTGATGCGCCCCTTGTTTCTATTACTATTGCTTGTCACTGGTATCATTGCTGCACCCCTTGTTTCTATTACTATTGCTTGTCACTGGTATCATTGCTGCGCCCCTTGTTTCTATGATGGTATTATGTTGTACTTTAATCCCTGCACAGTTTTATCCTTGTGGAGAGTACCCACATCATTGACAACTCTCTAACCAAAGCGTCAATGGTTTTTTTTTTTTTATATATTACTGGTAAAGCTGGAGAGCTTTTATCGTCAACTTGTATCCGTATTTTCAATCTGGCCACATTTTGAAACTATTGTGCACTGGCACTGACAATTAAGCTGTAGGTAGATTATCATAGATGACAATTATTAACGTGTATTTCAGAGGGCATCATCACAGAATGCAGGATCTCTCTTAACTTACTTACTTTCCATTCCCTCAAGTGATGTAGCACTCTTTTCTATTGTTATTTATATCAAATCATCCTATTTGGAACTTTGTCAGTACACACTTTCCTCACACGTCTTTCAATTCACTCTCACCCTTATTCTGTCCAACTCTTTAACCTAAAAGTAAACCGTTCTTTTAGTGTTTGTTTTACATTACTGGTAAACTCAGGAACACACTTTGTTGCATTCTTTTCTGTCTTCCTACAACAGCAAGGTAACTCACTGTCGGTAACTTTGTCCCTTTTCACTTTTGTTGGTAACACTGTTGACAGATGTGACTGTAAGGCCAAGATAATGTTGTGTTCATCACAAAGTTCCACTAACACTGGCTCCCTACTAACTGCTTGGTGAACAGAGGCTCGGGTGTTAATATATTGCCCATTTATCTCACCCTGTCCATTATAGCATACTAATCCTACACTCAAAACAATAGGTCGTTCAAAACCTTGCTCTTAAACTGTCCCATTAAGGGGACAGTGGTAATTTTTGGTGGTCTATTCATGTTCCGGTATATATTCATTGATCATTTAGTTTCCTCACTAGATCTTCATCAAGCTTAAAAATAACCACTCCATAGACTTCAAGATAAATTTTTCAATAGAAAAATTTCCCGGCCAAAGGCAGGTTTCTCTTAAAATTACAAGCTCACTATTGCTCGACAGGAAACAATCGACACCTTAATGACACAAAAGGTGTTGAAATTGATATAGAAATGGGGCGAATGTCAAAATCTGAAAACTAATGGGGCCAAACATGAGGATGAAGGGGAACCAGAAAAACGACCCATCTCCCCTTAAGTGTCTATAGCTTTCCCTTAGTGGTGGACCTGTGCTTATAATAGCCCGTGTCACATAAATAAACTAGTACTAGTGCTCGTGACTAGTACTAGTTTATTCATGTGCAAGTTCCATGTGCATGTCTCTCTACATTTATCATGAATTATGAACAGTTTCTGGGAACTATATTTTGACTGTACCAATATTAAATTATAATAGGATGATGATGATGTCTGGTCGGAGGGTTTCTTGGCAGCGTTCTTCCTTCTTACCACTATCTCTGTCACTCAAAATCGTTGAGGCTGTTCTCTCTGTCAAGAGAGTTAGTATATTACCAAACCAATGTTGTGCTTGATGTGATGTTAACAATAATAATATCATGCTAATAAACAATGATGCTGAGATTTGGCTTATATTAACCCTTTCAGTAACAGGATGTTTCGTAGTATCTTAGTAACACTAGACGATTGTATACAGCCTAGGAAGGTCCTCTAGCCCTCAAAGTGGTTCAACATAAACTAAATTAACCTTTTCTGTAAACAAGGAGGCTATGCTTTAAAGGTGGGGGCTCAGGGTTTGAGGTAAACATGGAATGATAATCGCCAAGCTGTACATAATTATCTTGCAAAATGCAATGACACTGAAATATTAATTAACAATGGTATAAAGGATTTTGTGGATCGTCTATACCAGGCCTGTGACGTCACACCAGTATAAGTCCACCATCCAGTCTAGGATAAGGATACTGGTGTGATGTCACTATGACGTCACAGGCCCGGTATAGATGATCCGCAAAATCCTTTATACCATTGTTAATAATTATTTCAGTGGCAATGCATTTTACAAGATAATTATATGCAGGTTGGCAATTATTTTTCCATGTTTACCTCTATCGTATAAATACGATAGAATATGACTCTTTTGTGATCTTGTATGTCTCTGTGACGTCACGATCTCTCCTACAGCACGATGTAGGACGAGTAGATCGTATATTATAAGATTGTAAATAAGTTAAGTTATAAAAGGCCTAATATGCTATTAAGCAATATTGCCATGGTCTTATGTAGTATATATGAATTTATCGTATATATTAATATAATTTATCGTATAGAGCAACCTAAATGCGGTACGATAATTTGGGCTCCTGGCGGTTTGCCAAGGCAGCAAGGTGTGCTTTTGAGGTACGCCAGAGCCTTCACGAACACCAACCAGTTAACATCTAATTTTCCGCCCTCAGTTGATCGTGCTTTTGTGCCTCTAATCACAATACACATACAGCAATACACACAGCTACACCATCACGACGCTCTCATCGACATCATGACTAACTGATAGATAAGCATAATATTCATGTCCATTCCCATGTAATCATTTATTCTTTCTTTAACTTGACTCGTGTCTCGGGACCGAAGTCTCGTTCCCATTGTCCACCACCATATTGGGTAAAACGTTCTCCCTTGCCTCATTGCCACGTGGAACTATTGGCGAGTTAATTCCTGGCTAATATTAACCCTTATAACCTTACCCTATAATTATATACATTTATTATGTGAGACCTTTGGATATAAATTAGCTTGTTTCAGATTGAATTCAATTTAGATATAGAGTATTCATTTAGATTGATTTTATTTGATTCATTATAGCTTAGTAATATTTAACTTCCATTGATAGTTTACCACAATGGTGCCCAGACCCACCTCCCAAAGCTCAATCTTCCTACATTTGGGGGCAAGTTGACCGAGTGGTTAGCTTTCTGGGACGTATTTCGATCTACGGTTCATGAATCCTCTTTGGATAATGTCCGCAAGTTTCACTATCTGAAGGGACAAATGGAAGGAGAGGCCTTACATTTAATAGAGGGTTTTGCAGTAGTAGGTGGTAGTTATCTTGAAGCGGTACACTTATTAGGGTCCACATACGGGGATAGAGAGCAGTTGAAGATGGCCCATGTCGTTGCCTTGTTGGGGCTCGCAGAACCACAGTATAAGGTTGATGAGTTGACAAACTTCAGGGCAAATATGGAGTGCCATACTCGATCGCTAGATACCCTAGGGCTTACCACGCAGGAAATGATAGTCATTATCTTGCGTCAGAAGCTTCCTATGGCAATACTTGATAAGGTAAGATCATTTGAGCTGGGGAATTCAAAACTCAGTTCAGTAAGGAGATCAATAATCTACAGTTGAACAAAGGGAGAATGTATGTGTCGGGAGAGAGTGAGAATGTGGAGAAGAGGGGAACAGTAAGCATGACAGTGGGGACTAAAGTAAAGAAAGAGGGTGTGTATAAGAAACCTGCTCAGATTCTATGTAAGCTATGTAGCAACAAACATAAATGGAGTTTCTGTGTAAAATACCCGACAAATGAGACAAAACTAGCACAGGCGAGAAGATTGAAGCTATGTGTAGGTTGTCTAAGTGGGGAACATGGTAAGCAGGGACAATGTACTGCTACATACTTAAGGCCCTGTCGGCACTGCAAAGGACATCACTTTGATAAGTTGTGTCCTACTGCAGATAAAGTCAAAGTCGTCAAAAATGAGGGTACAACAACTGTGGCACTAGGTAGCACGCAAGACACCACTATATTGCCCACAATACAGATTCCCATGGAAGGTAATGACATTAACAAAGTTTGTCGGGTACTTCTAGATCAAGGGTCTCAACGTTCCTTTATAAAGAGGTCCGTACTAGTGGGACTGCAGCACCGAATCGTAGGGGCTGAGACTCTTCGATTACAGGGCTTCACAGGGGTTACTGATAAACAAGACTACGAGATAGCGGAGATTTCATATTTCTATCGTAAAAACCGGTACTTTATGACTTGTATCGTAGTAGACACCCTACCAGAATATGTATCTGTGGGTGTGAAGAAGGTGGAACACGCATTACGTAGCAAAGGGGTTAACTTGTCAGATCCCATGGGAAATCAGAGTGAGGTGCATGTTCTACTTGGTGTGGATCATTATTATGAAGTAGTATACCCTGGATTTAAAAAGATGTGTGGTGTAATTTTAATCCCCACTAATTTGGATACGGCATGAGCGGAAAGGTGCATACTACACAGTCAAAGGTCCTGGTCGACACGGTCTCGATATATAGAGTCAATGTAACCGCGGCAGAGGAGTTGGGAAGGGAGGATTCCCAACCTAGTGACCCTAAGAATGGCTGCCGAGTTCAACCTGGAACGACTGTGGAGATTGGATCACATAGGCATTAATCCTATGGAGACTGATTATGACTCGGAAGTTGCGCTACAAAGATTTGACGAGTCTGTGTGCTACTGTGCCTCAGACAAGCAATATAAAGTTAGTTTACCTTGGAAAGAACAGTGAGATAAGCCTACCTACCAACTATGGTTTGGCATTAGGTCGCTTGCGCGCATTGCAGCGGAAATTGTCTAACGAACCGAGCACGCGCCAGGCGTATGACGATGTATTTCGGAGTTATGAGGATAGGGGTTTTATTGAGAGAGTCGATGTCGAGGAACCGTGTAAGAAGGGTAGGGTTCACTATCTGGCCCATCATGGGGTAAAGAAAGACAGCGGTCACCACACCAATACGGGTGGTGTATGACTGTTCTGCCCACCAAGGGCCACCAACCCAGTCTGAATGACTGCCTGTTGACAGGTCCGTCCATGGTGTCGGATCTGTCCCAACATCTATTGCGGTTTAGGCTGGGGAAGTATGCCTATACCAGTGACATCGAGAAAGCATTCTTGATGGTCAAGCTAAAGGAGGAAGATAGAGATGTTACCCACTTTCGTTGGTTCAGCGACATTAGCGACTCTGAAAGTCCCATCATAATATACCGTTTTCGGGTTGTACTCTTTGGGGCCACTTGCTCGCAGTTTTTGTTAAATGCCACAATCAGAAAACATCTAGCTGACACTCATGAGGACACAAGTAAACTATCTCGCGGATTATACATTGACAATTTGCAGGGTACTAGCGATAGTCAAGATGATTTGTTGTATGCATACTGGCAAGCACGCAGATTGTTTGCGGATGCACATCTATTTCTCCGCGAGTGGGTTACTAATAGTGAAGATCTTCAGAGTTTATTGAAATCGTTCACGTATGGTGCGATAGTCAGGTCGCACTCAACTGGATACATAGCAAGAAGTCTCTGCCAGTTTATGTGCGGAATAGGGTAGATGAGATTAGAGCCCTTTTGCCAGACGTTGCTTATCATTATGTAAATACAAACGAAAACCCTAGTGATCTCATAACTAGGGGTATAAGTTGCCAGTTAATGAAGTCCTTTGGTGGCATGGTCCAAAGGCTGCTCCATGAATGAATGGACCGACTATGGCATGCTGTTTGGTGAGGGACTTCTGCCACTGGAAACAGTGGCAGTTACTCAAACCCAACCAAATGAGCCACCGGGGTCACTATCATAAATGTGGGCAAGATTCGGTGACTATAAGTAACTAGTCAGAGTTGTAGCTTGGGTGTTGCGATATGTATCCAATCTTAAGCTTAAAGTAACGGGCCAACTTCTGCAACAGGGGGTCACAACATTGATAGCTCGTGAATTTAAAGGCAGCTGAAGTAACTTTGATCAAATGGGTTCAAGTAGAAACCCTTTTCCAAAGAATTAGAATCCTTGAAAGGCTCGAATAGACATTAATGCTAATATAGTGCGTGAACTAAGGTTGCACCTAGACAATGGCCTCATCAGGTGTGAGGGTCGCCTGAAGTGGTCGGCGTGTACCAGACGGCACAAAACCGACCTATACTCTATGCCAACAAGACATCACTTTTACTGATCTATTGATCATACTGCACATAGGGAAGTAAACACTACGGGGTATGTCATATTATATCACAGTACGTCTGCATATGGTGGATACCCAGAGCTTTCGACAAGTAGTCTCGACGCGTAGTGAGAAAGTGTGTTAAATATGCCAGAGACTAAAGGGTTAAACCATATGATGGCAACTGGACCAGCTCCACCTCTACCTGAATGCCGTGTAAAGCCCAACCTTTCCAAGCGGTAGGATTAGATTACACAGGGGCATTGAAGACGAGGAGCATGAGAAGGTTTATATATTATTGTTTACCTGTGCGACGTCTCGAGCGGTACACCTAGAACTATGTGATAATATGTCTAGCGAAGAATTTATGCTGGCGTTCAGACGGTTTTGTGCCCGTCGTTCATTCCCTCAACTCATTCTTAGCGACAATGCTCCCACTTATGTCCAAGCATCAAAATATCTAAAGGATATGAGTCGACTCCTATCCTTTAGATATGATTTCGACTCCTCTGAATTCTCAACTCTATGGCTCAAACTTTCCTGTCATTCTCTTACTAAATATTTCTGTGCTGTCTATCTTTCCCCTAACTCTACCAACTTTCCTAAATTCTTTGACTATCTAAACTCTACAGTGGAACACATTCTATCCATTTCTCCTTTCTCAGAAATCTCCATCTTAGGATTTCAAACGTTCACCACCGCCAATGGCTCTCCTCTCACACTACTGATCCACCTGGTGAACAAGCCTACGTCTTTTCTATCCTAAATGACCTAGAGCAGTTAGTTCAGCAACCCACCCGTATCCCGGATCGCATCGGAGATCGGCCCAACATTCTTGACCTGTTTCTAACTTCTAACCTTTCTTCTTATACTGTCGATCTTTTTGGGCTCCTCCGACCATAAACTTATCTCTGTCACCTGTCCTATCTCTCCAGTACAGCCACCCGATCCTCCTAGCCGCGGCGCTTGTGGCACTTTGGCGCTGCCGACTGGGAGGCTCTTCGGCAGTACTTCTTTGATTCCCATGGAATGATTTCTGCTTCCATGGCCGGGACCCTCGGAGAGTGCTGACGCATTACCGAGGTAATCCTATCGGGCATGGAAGCATATTCCATTCTCTTTCTCTCAGACTAATGCTAAAAAATCTTGGTTTACTCACGCCTGTTCTACTGCTGTCCGCAATAAGGAGGAAGCATTCAAACGGTACCGACGCCTTAAAACTCAAGACTCTCATTCTTCATATGTTTCTGCCCGGAATCAAGCCAAATCTGTTCTTCGACTTGCCAAACACTCTTTCATCAATATAAATGCACTGAACTATCCAATTCTAGCTCTTCCCAAGCTTTCTGGCATCTAGCCAAAAACCTCTCCAACAATTTCTCTTCCTCGTCTTTCCCTCCCCTTTCCCACTCTGATGGCACAACCATCACTTCTTCCTCTGACAAAGCTAAACTCTTCGCTCAAACTTTTGCTAGAAACTCCACCTTGGATGATTCCGGTGCTATTCCTCCCTCTCCGCCCTCCTCTCTCTTACTTATGCCTAATATCCTAATCTCTTCTAAAGATGTACTTTCTACCCTCTCTGGGCTTACACTATAAGGCGTACGGTCCGGACGGTGTTCTCCTGTTGTTCTCAAAAACTGTGCTTCCGTGCTGACTCCCTGCCTAGGCAAACTCTTTCGTCTCTGTCTATCCTCTAACGTCTTCCCTTCATGCTGGAAGTTTGCTCACATTCAACCTGTCCCAAAGAAGGGTGACCGCTCTCAACCCTCCAACTATCGTCCAATTGCTCTTATCTCCTGTCTTTCTAAAGTTTTTGAAACTATTCTTGCTTCCAAATTTCTTAAGCATTTCTCTTCTCATAATCTGCTCTCAGATCGCCAGTATGGCTTCCTTAAGGGTCGCTCTACTGTGATCTTCTTTCATTTCTTACTAACTCTTGTCATCCTCCTTTCGGGACTTCGGTGAGACTTTTCTATTGCACTAGATATCGAAAGCCTTCGATAGAGTCTGACATAAATCTTTAATTCTAAACTACCCTCCTTCGGTTTCTATCCCTCCATCTGTGCCTTTGTCTCTAATTTCCTTTCCGGCCGTTCCATAGCTGCGGTTGTGGACGGCCATTGTTCACTTCCTCACCCTATAACTCCGGTGTTCCTCAGGGCTCTGTCCTATCTCCTATTCTCTTTCTAATTTTTATAAATGATCTCCTTAACTGTACCTTAATTCCCATCCATTCATACGCAGACGACTCAACCTTACACTACTCCATTAGTTTTTCAGAACGCCCCAGCCAGCAATCCCTCAACGACAAACGTAATGAAGCCATAGAACTCTTAAATTCTGATCTAAATACTATTTCCAATTGGGGCAGAGAAAACCTTGTTAACTTTAATGCTTCCAAAAACCCAATTTCTCCATCTATCTACCCGTCAGGATCTCCCAGCGGACTATCCCTTATTCTTCAACAATACAAAAATCAACCTCATCTTCTCTCAATATTCTAGGTGTGTCTTTTTCTTCAGCTCTCATTGGAAGGACCATATAACGAGACTTGCTAAGGCAGCCTCCCAGAAGCTGGGTGTGCTCAACCGCCTTAGGGGGTTCTTTTCCCCTGCACAGCTTCTTGCTCTGTACAGGGGCATAGTGCGCCCTTGTATTGAGTATTGTTCACATGTGTGGGGAGGTTCCTCTCACACCGCTCTCCTAGACAAAGTTGAAAGGAAGGCCTTTCGTATCATTAACTCCCGTCCACTCACCAACTCTCTGCAATCTCTCTCTCTCCGCCGCAATGTTGCATCTCTCGCTATTCTATCGCTACTATAATAATCAGTGTTCCTCAGAGCTATCCCAGTGCATACCACCTCCTTTACGTAGGGCACGTGGTACCCGCCTTGCAACTCAATACCACCACTACTCTGTGCAACTCTCCAACCCCAGAGTGAAACATTACTCTCAAACTTTCTTCTACTCAACAGCTGAGCTCTGGAACTCTCTCCCAGAATCAGTGTTTCCCTCTTCCTATGACTTAAATTGCTTCAAACTCTGTGTGTCCAGGCATTTTGGCTCGAACGTCCCTTGATTTTGGCCCTGTCACTTTTTCAACTATGGGGCAGGCACTCGCTATAGGCAGTTCTGCCTTTTGCCTCCCTCAATCACATCGAAGAAAAAAAAATATATATTATTGCTAAAGGTCCTTCCTAATCTGAATAAAGTTGTCTAAGAGTTACCAACATATAATAAAAAGGACGTCACCGGTACTTTATGGGTTAAGGCGGGATGGGCGTAATTATTTCCTCATTTATGTTTTTTTTTGTTTTTTTAATATTATTTTAGTTTCCAACCTAGACCTCCATCATACTTAAAAAAACACCTGCCAAAGACCCTCCATCAAGATAAATTTGTAGCCTAAATTTTTCGATAGAAAATGTCCCGGCCGAAGGCCAGCTCCTCTTAAATTATAAGCTCGCTATTGCTCGCCAGACAAAAATTGACACCTAAATGACACAAAAAGTCTTAATATTGCCAAAGGTATTAATATCGCCAAACTAATGGGCCAAACGTCTTAAAATCTGAAAACTCTATCTATCTATCTATCTATATGCTCAGGCCCAATCCCCATTTTGGGGGTAGCCGACTCAAGACAGAGCAAGAACAGGGAAAACACAAAAACAACATAAAACCAAAAATAAACACTGATACAAAACACAAACTCTCACACATCCAGGTCACCCAGGAGAAGACCCAGAGACCAGGGTTACCAAGGTCGCTCCAGCACTCCCCCGGCCCCTGACCACCAGGAGAGGTTCCGATCTCGGCAGGCAGACATGCAGCGGAGCCAAAGCGACAAGCCCTCCCACCACACTTCCAGGCACACCCTTCATATTAATCGTCTCCCCGGGCCAGGCGCCTGATGGACTATTATCTAGTCCAACTTGCGCCCGACCCCTTACTCCAAATGACCACGTGTTCACTCAACTATTCACAAGCATTCTCCATTCACTCCTGTCCACCACCACTTCCCCTGCCTGATCTATAGTCATTCCTCTATCATCCAAAGCCTTTCTTACACAGTCTCTCCATCTCAATGGGGGTCTTCCTGCCCTTCTATCTCCCCTTGTACCTGACTCACATATTCTCTTTGTAAGCCTTTCATCTCCCATTCGTTCAACATGACCATACCAGCTCAGCACCCTTCTGTCCACTCTGGCTGACAAATGTTCCTGCTGCCCCACTCTCCTACGTATCTCTTAATTTCTCAATCTGTCTCTACGAGTAACTCCACACATACTCCTCAAGCAGCTCATCTCCATCACATCCAGCCCTCTTTTCTCCTTTTTCTTCAGAGCCTATGTCTCAGCCCCATACATCACTGTTGGCACAACAATTCCTTGATACAGTGCACTTTTTACTTTCACTCCGAGATTTCTCGTCTTCCACATACTTCCCATTGCTCCGAAAACCTTCCTTCCTTCACACACTCTCTGTTTTACCTCCACTTCCATACCTCCACTCCTGCTTATTGTTCCTCCTAGATATTTAAAACACTCTACTTGTTCCAATATTTCCCCATCCAGCCTCACATCTAGATTCACCCTATGCTCTCCCTATTACACACCATTACTTTACTTTTATTGACGTTCACCTTCAGTTTCCTCCTTCCACAAACCACACCAAACTCTTTGACTACCCGCTGCAGTTTCTCATCAGAATCCGCCACCAATGCTGTGTCATCAGCGAACAGCAACTGATTCAACTCCCAATCTCTACCATTCTTTCCTACTAAACCCAATCCTCTTCCCATAGTTCTCCTTTCACCTCCCTCACCACACCATCCATAAACATATTAAACAGCCATGGTGACATTACACAACCCTGTCGCAAACCTACCTTTGCCTCAAATCATTCACTCAACTCACCATTTCCTACTCTCACACATGCTCTGCTCCCTTCATAAAATCTCTTAACTGCTTCTAACAAATTTCCTCCAATTTCATAAATCCTTAACACCTTCCACATTGCTTCACGGTCCACACGATCATATGCTTTTTCCAAGTCCATAAAAGCCCAAAATATCTCCTTATGCTTCTCTAAATACTTCTCGCATAACTGTCTTACTGCAAACATCTGATCCACGCACCCTCTTCCCCTCCTAAAACCGCACTGTTCTTCTCGTATTGCAACTTCCGTACACTTTATTATCCTCTCTATCAACACCCTGCCATACAGCTTTCCAACCACTGACAATAAACTAATACCTCTATAACTTGAACACTCCTGCCGATCTCCCTTCCCCTTGTACAACGGCACAATACATGCACTCTTCCAGTCTATTGGTACCATTGACACAGCAAAGCACACATTGAAAAGTCTCACCAACCAATCTATTATCACATCTCCACCCTTCTTTATACACTCCACAGCAATACCATCCAAACCTTCTGCTTTTCCCGCTCTCATTTGTTTCACTGCTTCTTTCACCTCATTTTCCTCAATCCTTTCATTCATTCCCTGCCACCTGGGTGGCCTGGGTAACCTATCTCCATCCACCTCTGCTTCAATCACTGCTTCTCTTCCATCTCTTGTATTTAACAAAGATTCAAAATACTCGTCATATCTTTTCCTCACTTCAACTGGTTCCACTAGTAATTCTCCATTTTCATCTTTCACTGACTCTTCCCTCTTTTGTCCTCCTTTCCTTACTTTATTTACCTCCTTCCAGAACATCTTCTTTCGTTCTTCAAAATTCTCACTCAGCCTTTGGCCCCACCTTTCGTTTGCATCTTTTTTCGCTTCTCTAATTTTCCGTTTTGCCTCTCCTTTTCTCCTTGTACCTCTCCCATACCTCAACACTACCATCCTGTAAAACCCTCTCAAAACACTGTCTCTTCTCCTCAACTGCCTTTCTCACCGTATCATTCCACCACTCGCTTCCCTTCCTGATACCTCTGCCTCCTACTTTCCTTTTGCCGCATACTACCTCTACACTTGCTTTCACTCCTTCCTTAAACTGTTGCCATTCAACCTCTACTTCTCTCTCTTCCATCTCTCTCACTTCCATCCACTTTTCATTTAGTCTTTCCTTCTACTCCCTCTCTTTTTCACTCTTCTCTAACTCACTAACTTTTATTACCTCTCTTACTTCACGCTTGTCTCTTATTCTCCGGTAACTCTTAACTCTTAGCTTTCCCTCCACCAGGTAATGATCTGACATACCCTCCACCTCACCTCTCATCACATTCACATCCAGCAGTCTACACAATCTTTCCCTTGTCACCAGCACATAATCCATCAATGCCCTCTCTACAATCTCTCCCCTCACAAGTCTATGCCAGGTGTACTTGTGTATACGCCTTTTTTTGAAGAACGTATTACCTACACTCAATCTACACTCTTCACATACATTTTTCAGTCTTTCTCCACTCTCGTTTACACCATCCACACCAAAACTACCGATGACTCCCTCAACAGGCTCATTTCCTACCCTAGCATTTAGGTCCCCTAAAACTATAACATTTTCATTTTCATCAAACCCTTGTAGACAATCTCTCAAATCGTCCCAGAAACCCTCTACCTCGTCTAACTCTCTTTCACTTCCTGGTCCATACGCACTTACAAAAACCCACCTTTCACCCATAAACCGCATTCTCACCCACATTAGCCTTGATGACACCTCTTTCCACTCCTTTATAAACTCTCTCAACTCCTCCTTCACAATAATAGCCGATGCAGTTATTCCCCCTGACTCCCTCGTCTACTCCAGACTTTCTACCTATCACGTTTCCAAAATCCACTTCTCCCTCTCCTTTCATGTTAGTATCATTCAGTGCAAGGACATCATACATCCTTCTTTCAAATAACCTTCCAATATCCTCTCGCTTCTCATTCGTACTACATCCACGCACATTCAAAGCTCCTATTCTTAGGGTCCGGGACCACGAACGCGTTCCCTCGCCCCTATCTCTGTCTCGTTTTTTTGGTAGATTTATTTAAGGGGAGAAGGATACCAGGCCCCCCGCCCCCGATCCCCTTTAGCCGACTTCTACGTCTCACCGGAGAAATGTGGTGGTGGAAATTTCTCACCCCTCCACCACAGAGGAGGCTACCTGCACCAGAAAGTGGCGGGCGTTGGGGTCGCCGCATCCCTACGCCATTTGAAAAAATTAGAGATGCAGAAGGAGAAAAAGATAGAAAACTAAAAACTAATGAGGCTAAACATGAGGAAGAAGGAGGACGAGAAAAACGACCGATCTCCCCTAAAGCTAATGGGACTAAGCATGATGGAGGATGGGGCCCAGAATAACATTAAGGCCAATAGCTTATGCATCTAAATATTGTAGTACTGACCCAAGTGGAAGAGGGTGGAGACGTGCGGCGACCTTTGCTGCCCTGACACAACTGTGTTCATCTATCTTGTCTATCCCGAGAGACAACTTACTATACCACTTGTTATCCCCCACGTCAGGCAGCCGAGACGTTAGTGCTGGTAGCGTCACTTCTTCACCAATAAGGACTCCTGAAATGTTATGGGCACATTGTAATTGTTACAATGATGGATGAAGAACATAATACCTGACACTTGCATTGATGCATGAGAAGCTACTTGTATCTCTACTGACTACTATATCCAGTTCAGCTTTACAATTGAAACTTTAAGGATTTGCATGTAGTAATCTGATTGATTAGTGAACAGAAACAGCCGGATTAATTAGGGATTTTTGTTATGTATAATTTATCCTATGTTATCTGGCAGGTATAAGCACTTTTAACAAACTGATCAATAGTGATAACTAAACTTGAAAAAATAATATTGTATTCTAATACAGGCATATAATATACTGACCACAAATATATTTACCCCTTCTGTATCAGCGACGTCTTTTCAATATTATTCTAGCAATATGTATACGATTTTTTGCAGTTTAACCCTTATTTAGCGGCGAGCAACATAAGTCGAGTTAAATAAAGCTGGACTATGTGGCGGCGCTCGACATAACTCGAGTGGCAATTTCAGCACGTAATGTGGCTGAGAGAGAGAGACAAGTGGTGGCAGGAGACTAGCGAGCGTATGACTGCTCCAGACCACCGCGGCGAACCTACTGACACAAATCTCAGCTCCCTCCTCCCTCTCTCACTCGCTACATACTCAATTATGTACTGAAAGTACCGAATTACCTGCTTTTTGCACTCGCGTTGCACGGTTATTGCAAGAAAACTATCCATCATACAAGGATCGTTATGGTGTCATTCGAAAGCTCTGTTTATGCCCTTTCAGGGATAGGTACTTGTTTTACGTTCTGGGTCTTATTTAGGCATGAAAATGATCACGTAAACAGCCCTATTTTGGCTAAAAACACCCCGCTGTGCGGTACACATAAATAAACCGCATAGGCCGCTCGTAAGGTGTTAAGAAGGATCTGTGGTAGTAAAAAAGGATAGGTGAGATAGTTCGAAGCCCGTTAATTGCTGAAGGCCCAACTAAATATAATCGTCTAGTAGTAGCCATAATATAGTTAAAAGGACGGCACCAGTACAGAAGTGATTAAATATATTAAACACTCCTCCTAAAGTAAGTCCCGAGGCAGAGTCATTGATCGGTAAGTAGCCTATCAGCCAATAACAGCGCTCAAATTATTAAGGGGACGCTATTGTATTAATTTTTGTTATTGTTATCAATATCTTAATTTGTGTTAGGTTGCTCCATAGACATCAATCAAGCTTAACCCGTTGAGCCCCGGCTAGTTATAATATTTTGTTCACCCCAGTCCCAAGCCATTTTCACTTATTTTGTTTTGTTTGCTAAAATGGAAGACAAGGATGAGAAATGAAAAAAAAAAAAAAAAAATCACCTCTGACATTTTGGGGGGGGGGGGAGCCTCAAAAAAATGTGTTGAGCCAAAATGGAAGAGAATGGTGAGAAATGAAGACAAAAATAAAAAAAAAATCATTTCGGTCATTTGGGGGGCGGGGGGGGGGGGGGTTTCAATAGTTTGTCTCCCCCGCATGACCACCTGCCCGGGAGCACTAGGGTAAAAACTGAGTATGGCATTGTACGGCATACATCCTAAGGAGTATCTCACATAAATCTCAAGCCTCTAGCTCCCATACGACCGGAGTAATGAAGGTTCAAAGTGGCGGTGAACTAGGGGTGTAAACTATCCCCACTAAGCCCACTACCACCAGCCGCGCGGCTGTCTCGGCCCGCTCACACCTACTGGCCCGGCTCCCACACACACTACGGTACCGCCCCCTCCTATTCTCCCGCCATTTCCTACCTTACGAGCCACGTAAGTGTTTTTTATATGTCGGACGCACGTGATGCGTCGCTGGGAGTTGGTGATCAAAGACTGCCGACGCAACACGTGCGACGCTGGGTCTCACCGGGTTAAATACATCCCAATGATCCCCCTTTCAGATTGATTTGTAAATTTTATGTTAGAAAAATGAGCCGGCCGAAGGCCGGTTCCTCCTTAATTATAGGCTTGCTAGCGCTCGCCAGGAAAAATCTACACCTAAATGGCATGAAAGATCTTAACCCGGTAATAGCAAGGGGGGGGTATTGAACTAGCTCCCCATGGGCAAGCATATATGCTCCATTCAGGCCTATAATCGTTATTTTACGATAAATATAGTTATTACTTATTCATATGAGCCTATTTTACCTTAACCATGAAGATAGTAACCTGTAACAAAAATAAAACTAGTGAAAATACAATTTTTCTGGTCAAAATCGCGAATATAGATGTACCAGCCCATTCATGAATTATGGAGAAAATTGAGGCAACCCCTCCCTCCACGAGGCCTCAAGCCACACTGAGCCTACTCATACACACTCTGTCATGTAACACACCTGCTAGGCACGTAAGCACATCCTCCACACAGTTTGCTAATGTTAGCACAAAAATATACCAACGAATTAGGGAATAACAGGGAAAATAGGTGATAATTGAAGGGGGAGGGGAAAGGGAGGAAGGAGGGGATGTGAAGGAGTGATATGAGGTATAATGAAAAAAAAAAAAAAAAAAATTTTTTTTTAGTGATACTGGGGCTGTTTAAATGTTTTTTTTAGGCCTCCCTCTTAACCTCTCCGCGCGCACAGGGGGTTTTCTACAGGGTAAGACTGTGCGCACCTATGATGATTTTGGGACCTATTGCCAATTTCGATAAAAAGTACATCATCGTGTAGGGAATGTTTGCGTGCATCGGCCCATATATATTTGACCCCCCCAAAAATGTCTAGGGGGGGTGGGGGAACGGTCCGTAGTTGAAAAATGTGGAGCGAATGGCACCGCGCGGCTAGATTGTCATCGAGCGGCGAGATTTCCCTGCCGAATTTTCACGCGCCCAGGGGATAGAAGGAGAGGGAGGAGGGGGTGGGTTACCGCGTATTATCACGTATATCTCCTTTTTTGAGCCCTTTTAGGCTATGTAAAGTATGTATACGTGTGTAGGCCACTCACATAACATTGAATATGCCTCATAGTGACCAAAAATTGCAATATATAAGGGAATTATAAGATCATTTTTAGGCGGGAATGAAGATGTGTTGGAGGTTTGGCGGCAATTTATGAGCTGAGAGTGTGGTTTACGCCATACATATCACGTATATCTTGTACGTAGAGCACTGTCATGCTATAATACAGACTTGTACGTATGTATACGTGCCATATATCAAAATATATACCGCATATAGACCAATTCATGCGATATTTACGCACATTATCAATGAGTTTCTATGCGTGAACCAAGGTGTGAGTGAGTTGTGCTGGGAATGAAAGGGGGAGAGGGTGTGTTACGCCATAAATATCACGTAAATCTTGTATTTAGAGCACTGTCATGCTATAATAAAGACGTGTACGTATGTAGGCGTCCCATATAACAAGGAATATACCGCATATAGCCCAATTGATGCGATATTTACGCAAATTGTGAATGTGTTTCTAGCAGACGGAAGCCTGAAAGGGTGGGTTGGGGGTGGGTGGGTGGGAGGGAGGCATGCAGGGGTGCAGTGAGTGAGTGAGTGAGTCGTGGAGAGATGGAAGTCAGGCAGATCTCTAGATAGATAACCAGCTTTGTGATAATTGTGGAGGCGCCCGAGGCGTATTGATGTCTTGGTATTTTGAACCTTATGTCTACCAGATGTCTGGTGTTCGTTGCCACCAACAGGTCTACAATAACATGAGTCAGGAATGGAGAGAGAGAGATAGAAACTGAGACATGCGTATGTCGTACGTATAAATGGACTTCAGAATTGCATTTTTATGCAAGCAGACATTGCATTTTAGACACATGTGAAGTACCACAGAAACATGTAGGCCATTGACTGTAAATAAAGTACTATATTATAGACCACCAGCGACGGTGGTGAGTAAACACAGGCAGATTGCCTTTGTGATAAAGGGCTAAATATAGAATGGTGTCTCCTTACACTTGCGAAAGGGTAGATTGCCACCAGAGAAACGTTTACTTATTTATTTCCAAGTAATATGCAATCTAAATGTATATTCGAGACCTACTGCAATTATTTGTATGACAGTCATGACTATGTATAATCCAATATACGCGCGTAGGCGAGACATAAGAAAGCTGGTTGAGCAATTTTCGACACCCATACAGTTATTATTCTTTTTTATTTACAATATTATACAATACAAATGTATTTGTGAAGAGTATTTTATCCACTATTGTATTTATACAAATTTTGTTCCCAGACAGAGCTGCTGTTGCTGGTGTAGCTGGGGCATAAAGGAGCGGCAAGGGTCACCGCTTGACCGTGTGAAAATGAGTGGAGTCGCACTGAGAAGGGCAATTTTGCTGAGTGTTTGGGCAATTTTTGACAGAATAAAGTTATATAATTACTAATTCTTGACAGAGACAAACTTTTATAAACCTTGGCATGATATAATTGATAATCCCATCAATTTACAAACGTAAATTGGTGGGATAATTCATTTTGTTTTGTATATTGTCATTTCGATTGTAGACACAAAGTTTTGAGTGATATTTGGTATGAGCTCCTGTGGCATGGTTGGTAAGGTCGCGGACTGGAAAACTCAAAGTGTGGTAGGGTTGTGTGATCGAATCCAGGAGGGAGTTATGGGGAAGGTTTTATATTGTCTAGAACATTTGTGATAAATTTTTTTTTTTACAAGATCATGCCATTGTATTCAAACAATATGAAATATTCATAGAATATATCATATTGTAAGAATATAATGACACAACCTTTTTTTTTTTTTTTTTTTATTGTTTTTTTTTATTATCTTAGTAGGTTTGACAGGATTTATTGAAACATATTTATTTTTGTACAATTCATTTGAGGTAAGAAAATAATTATATACACATTACTTTGGCTAATAACAAACATATATATTGATATACTAAAAAAATAAGGCATATTACATGTAAATCTTTGAAACTTATAAACTAAATAATGAAACATACAATTATTTAATGTAAAAGCTATATCACAGGGACATCTTTGGAACTTATACATTATATAATATATATGTTACATTATGAGGTAGCGTGATCAATTAGGTCAGGTCAGGTAAGGTAGGGCGCGAGTCCAGGACAGGGCAGGGCAGGGTGCGAGTCCAGGGCAGGGCACGGGGCGAGTCCAGGGCAGGGCAGGGCAGGGCGACACTCAATAATTCTTGAAGGTGTGGTAGTCCCTGAAGCAGTCACCCAGGCAGAGTGGAACTTTGCACTCGGCGCACATTGAGGTGACTCTTTTGGTGACATGGGGTTTCCTGACACTGGAGCTGCAGACAGTGCACTGCGCCTGCCTGTGACGAGTGCCAAGCATCTCAGTGTTGATGGGGTAGTGTCTTTCGACACCCAGCTGGATGCGGTCAGGAACGTGATCCCCACGCCATGCCGTACGTCTGTGAGTGGTGGTGCCATACTTCTCCAGGAGTTGGTATGAGACGTTGTAGACGACACTCCCGGAATTTCAGCTTCTGGTTTGGGGCCATATCCTTTTTCACCAACCACAAGTTGTAGGCGTTCAGCATCATTATATCAACTAGGTGGAGGAAGAGCTTGTGATACCACTTCACAGTCTTCCTCAGACGCTCAACGCCTGACAGCTGACAGTCAGACTTGTCCACCAGGCGCATGTTCTTAGTGTAGTCCACTACCATGTCGGGCTTGTAGATTGTCTTCCTGGTTCGGTAGTAGATTTTGCCAGAATCCACCTGGGCACCTGTGTGGACGGTGGAAAGCAGGTGGACGTCTCGCTTATCCTTCCACTTCAGGGCTATCACTTTCCCACACTTCTCGAGCTGCTTGTATTTCTGCCCCTTTCGTCGCCTTCTTCGCACATGCCTCTCACGGTGTTCCTGGGCCAGGTCGTCTTCTGAAGGTGTGTCACTGGAGGAGGCATCTGTGAGAGGAATGACATTACCTGTGAACTTTGGCATAAACTTTCTTGTCTTTCTGACAGTCCCACATGACCCCGTTTGGTTGTCATGAAGAAACTGGCAGAGAGCAGGAGAAGTATACCAGTTGTCAGTGTAGATGATGTGGCCTTTGCCCAGGTAAGGTGCCAACATTTTCCTGACGATGGCACCTGACATGCCCATGGGGTCATTGGCAGCGGCTTTCGGTATGTCAATGTCAGTGCCTGTGTACACGATCATGTCAAGCACTATTCCAGTTTCGCAGTCACACAAAACGAAGAGGCTTGATTCCGAACCTATGCCGTGTCAAGGGGGTATACTGCTTGAAAACAAGACGTCCTTTGAAGAGCACGAGCGACTCATCAATCACCAAATTGAGGAAGGGGTAAAAGTATTTCCTATACCTCTCCAACAACATGGTGAACACATCCCGAACTTTCCATATCCTGTCAATCCTGTTAGGATTTTCGTTGTCTGCAAAGTGCATAAATCTTAGCAGCAACAAAAAATTGTCACGAGTCATGAACTTATTGAAAGTTGGGGTGGCGATGAGAGGGGTCGTGCTTCCATAGTGTTGCAACACATGCTTCTTGATCAGAGGCATGAGGAACAAACAAGGCAAAGAACGTCATAAATTCTTCCACAGTCGTATCCACCCAGCCTCGTATTCTCGCTTTTGGAGAAAGGACGTCCAATCTGTGAAACACACACATGTAGTAGGCGATTGTTTGGGCAACGATGTACGTCATTACCTCCATGTCGAAAAAAAAGCGAGGAAGAAGTCGCTTTCGTTCGCTTGATCGTCAAAGGGCCAGTCGTCAGTTGTGCCTGACGTCCCAGGATTGATCTGGGGCACGTCAGGTACAAAATTGACCCCGTCAGACCAATCGAACGAAGGCAGCTCCGGGATCGGAAAGGCGTCTGCGTCTGCTTCATCGTCTGAAATATCGCTTCCATGGTCGCGATACAGCACTTCATCATCATCACCCTCCTCTTCACTTGACAGACGATGCCCTTCCTCATTTTCGTCATCGACGTCGGACTCACTCCCACTGTCCACTCCCAAATCCCCCCACCCTTGGTCCCGTGCTAGGGCTTCGTCGTCGAAACCTGGGCTGCCAATGTCCTGCGAATCACCATCAAACAGCAGGGCGGCATACTTTGATGGTGTCAGAGTTTTCCGGGTCACTTTTGCACGTGCGGGAGTCTTATGGACAAGGACAGCAGAGGCGGTGGCAGGGGCGGCGGCAGGGGCAGCAGTGGTGCGTGGCCTTGATGGCAAGATGATGGTGGTTCCTGTCGCCCTTCTCTCTGTTTCCTTGGCATGGGCGGCAGGGGCAGCAGGGGCAACAGGGGCAGCAGGGCCGGCAGGGACACCAGGGCCAGCAGGGCCAGCAGTCGCTTTCCCCTTCCCCTTCCCCTTCCCTTGGGCAGGGGCAGCAGGGGCAGCAGGGGCGGCAGGGGCGGCAGGGGCAGCCGGGCCAGGGGCGGCTGGTGGTGGTGGTGGTGGTAGGGGCACTGTGGCTGGCGTACGGGTTCTCTTCCCTACGCCCATGCCTTTAATTTTTCCTGCCCCCGGCAGGTTCTGCAGCCCTAGGGCGGCCTCCTGCTTCATGGTACCGGTGGGATGGGTGGCAGGGGTGGTGGCAGTGGTGTTGTAGTGGCCTGGGTCGTGGTGGCAGTGTCCCGAAACACCAATGACCTCTGTACCTTTCTCGTGCTTGCACGTGTTTTTCATGCTTTGGGTGCAGGTGTTTCGTCCTCCGAGCTGTAGGGCGTGTCGTACTGGTAGCTAGGGTCTTTAGCAGCCACCCTCTGCCTTCCACGGCGGCTAACACCACCAACGGAGGGCTGGGTTGTGTCATCAGGGAGCGAGCGTGAGGGACGTGTGGGCTCCATGACTAGTGCGTGGTTACTGGCGTGGTGGTGCTTGCACGAGTGCGGGGCGAGCGTTTGGCGGGGTGGTGTCGAGAGTTGACATGTAGTATTATACCCACACCAATTTTCAGCCGCCTGGCTATAAACGCGCGGTTTTGGTACGCGTTCAAAAGCTCGGCGCTTAAGATGCTCCCCGCAGGTCCGCCGGGTGGAACTCTAATGAGTCTCCCCGCAGCTCCCGGGTTAAAGGAGTACGTTCGTTTCTAGGTTTAGCCACATACTACAGACGTTTCGTCCCCCACTTTGCCACCATAGCCAGACCCCTCCACCAACTCACCCACAAAGACACCCCGTTCACCTGGACACCTGAAAGAGAAACAAAAGCTAATCCAAGCCCCTATTGTCGCTTTCCCTGATTACCATAAACCTTTCCGTCTTTATACCGACGTATCTCTGTACGCCATTGGTGCAGTTTTAGCTCAAGTCAGAGACGGAGAGGAACATGTGATAGCGTATGCCAGCTCCACCCTCAACCAAGCACAACAGAATTATGCAGCCACCAAGAGAGAGTGCTTAGGGATCATTTGGGCACTCAGCCTCGATCGGTCTTTTGTGTTGGGCGCAAAACTCGATATAATAACCGACCATCAATCTTTGCAATGGTTGCGTAAGTGCGAAACCAACTCAGCCATTTTGGTACGTTGGAGGGAGACACTAGAGGACTACGACTTTACAATACAGTATCGTCCAGGCAAACTCCACACCAATGCAGACGCCCTGTCACGTTTGCCAGTACCAAAAGACCCCCCCACCAACCTAGCCGCCTTACAAAACACTGAGCTTTTATCTACCCCCATCCACCAACATAATTCCCCCTCAGCCCCCTCCCTAATTCAATCTTGGGAAACGAAGATCAGACCACCCTGGATACCGTTAAATGTCTTCAGGAAACTGACTCGCTGGGGAGATCAACTTGCCACAGACTCCGGTCACATAGTCTTAGACCCCACCATTGCCCACGACTACATGATTGCCATCCACGAGGGAAACGGCATACACCTTGGACAAAAGAAGATGTTAAAAATCTTCACAGACCAATACTGGACCCCCAACCCCTCCAAAATTGCACAACGAGTGACAGAATCCTGCAAACCTTGTTTATTGGGGAAGGATAGATCACGCACCCCAGGCCCAGCTGGTACCATTTCTGCCAACAAACCGTTCCAAGTCCTATCCCTCGACATCATGGGCCCGTTTCCTTCTTACGCTGGCAACCGCTATATCGTCACATTTGTTGACGTATATTCAAAATTTTAATAGCCTGCCCAGTTAAAGACCACACAGCCACCACAGTCGCCACACTGCTTGCCACAGAAGTGTTCCCTATATTCGGCCTTCCCCTTGCTCTTCTATCCGACAATGCCCCCGAGTTTAGTGGACACGTTTGGCAACATTCACCCAACAATGCGGTATTAAGATTAAACACTCATCCCCGTACTGGCCTCAAGGAAATGCTATATGCGAACGCAGCCATCGCACCATCAACAACCAGTTACGAACAAAATGATTGCTCTTAACACCTCAGACTGGCCATCACAAATAAATATGATACAATGGGGCATGAACACCTGTCCCCGAGAAGACGGTATTTCCCCTCATGAACGTGTTTACGGCGTACCCCCCCTGTTACTGCCGTTCCATCATCACGCTCACCTCCCCTCCAACACCTCCACAATTGACCCATTGCAACATCTGCAAAACACCCTCCATATCGCATAAACATGTCAAGACACCAAAACGGATAACCCCGATGATAAAAACCCTTTCGCCATCCATGACACCGTAATGGTAGCCAACCTCCCTGTCACCAACAAATTAGGCCCTCGCTATGTCGGGCCCTACACCGTCATACAAGTCCCAAATGCCTTTCAAGTCACCATCGATTATCACGGCGTGACTCGCACGTTCCGAACTAGATTCGTCCGAGCGTTTAAACCTCTAAAGCCACAAGACATTACCCCACCCCACACGTCCGACCCTGAATTAAACACCCCTACTCACCCTTCCACTCAGGCTATGAATATTCCCATACAAACCCCTAAGGGCCTAAGCCCTCCAGCACCGAACCGACAAATCATTCCTCAACATACCCCCCAAACTAACCTCCACAAACCCCAAGCCCCCACTATCACACCCTCCTCCACCATGACACCTTCCTTCACTTCTGATAGTCAAGTACCTCCCCAACTTATCCAAGTACGAAAACCTCCACCCACAACGGAAACCCTCCCGTCTAGCCCTGACATACCTCCACCAGGCACCACAGTGAGAAAACCACCACCCCCACCCCAAACCAAGTACACACCCAACCGCACCACACAATCTACCTCAGTAACCTCACGCTACAACTTACGCCCACGACAAAAATCTTTTAAAACCTCCAGAAAACACACCCTGCTAACCAAGTTCCGTAGGGCTGCCAGACCACTACCCTCCTCCTCCTCTTCTTCTTCTTCTTCGTCGAATTCTCCTCCACAAAGGGAAAGAAGACGAATAATCACCAGTAAACACCATAAACCCTCTAACTATATTCCAGAAGTAACAACCCCCACCCCCCCACGAAAACACATACCTTCCTCTTCAACCTCATCCCCTCTCAACCCCCACCTCATTACCCCGAATGACCTGCTAGATCTACCCCCCCACCAAACACCCATAAAACCGCCTACTTCCACCACCAGCAAATCACCGACCTCACCAAAGAACACACCCCACACACGTCCCTACCCCCAACCCTCCAACTTAAATCTCCACTCCCTACCCACCCGTCTAGCCCCCCCCCGCATCCGCCCCTTTCCCCTCCACTATCCCCGCAACCCCACCCACACATCAACCAACCTCCTCATCTCATCGAACCCCCAACCAACCAACCCCTAAAAAATCCCCCCCACAAAGTCACCCCTGAGAGAACCCCCATACATACCCCCACCAAATCCTCTTCCATTTCCGCCTACCACCCTCACCCAACAAAAACCTCCACACACACATCTACCTCTCAAATAACCCCCGACCTCGCCCCCAATAAATGCCCTTCACCTGTAAAACGTTCTTCCCCTCAATATAAAACATCGTCGAGCGACTCAAGTCCCACGACAAACATCTACCTTCCCACCAGGACCTCCAAAGGTAGAATAATCAACAGACCCATCAGATTCAAAGACAGTTATACAAAAACAACACCCCGTTCTGACACTAAAGACCCAAGCCACACAACACACACACCCCCTCCTTCTCACACACCTCCTTCACGCACCTTACCTAAACCGATCTTGCGCATTGCCTCACTATATTTCCCCAGCCTGCAACACCACCCAAGAAAACCCCAAAAACCCCAGACTCATATCCCCCCTTCATCCCCAGCTCTGTTTTCACGCGTTAATCCCTCCCCTTCGGTTAGTAACCCATTCACCACACTAAACAGACCTCCTGTCAGTCCCACACACCTCACTCCGACCCTCACGGGGGAAAACTACAAACCATTCATACGAAAGGTTAAAGTAAAAAACCCCCCCTGGACGTTTA
>CM064581.1:53980249-53985226 GCA_032716605.1 Paralithodes platypus | reverse complement strand
GTAATTGGGTATATTGTATCCGTTTTTAAGCAGGAAATAGGACAAACTAGTCTGAACGATTATATTCACAAAACCACTGGTACTGCTTACGTCTGGCGTCACCTGGGGCAATTCATCAATTCCAAAGAAACACTGTCAAATGGATGTGAAGCCTTCGGGTATTCCAGGAGTGTCACAGGTTTGGTTACTTCTCAAGTACCTTGTGGTAGCACAAGAGAGTCTTTTGGCAAAGTGTTTTATTACTATCTTTCTTAACCTAAGAAGTGCGCATGGGGGTAATTAGAAACGTCCCCCTGTGCTGACGTATTTGAGCTGTTTCCATCACTAAAATATTAATTTTACCATAAATAGCATTAACCCGTTGAGACCCAGCGTCGCACGTGTTGCGTCGGCAGTCTTTGATCACCAACTCCCAGCGGCGCATCACGTGCGGCCCACATATAAAAAACACTTTAAGTGGCTCGTAAGGTAGGAAATGGCGGGAGAATAGGAGGGGGAGGTACCGTAGTGTGTGTGGGAGCCGGGCCAGTAGGTGTGAGCGGGCCGAGACAGCCGCGCGGCTGGTGGTGGTGGGCTTAGTGGGGATAGTTTACACCCCTAGTTTACCGCCACTTTGAACCTTCATTACTCCGGTCGTATGGGAGCTAGAGGCTTGAGATTTATGTGAGATACTCCTTAGGATGTATGCCGTACAATGCCATACTCCGTTTTTACCCTAGTGCTCCCGGGCGGGTGGTCATGCGGGGATGACGAACTATTGAACCCCCCCCCCCCCCCCGCCCCCCAAATGACCGAAATGAGGTTTTTTTATGTTTTTGTTCATTTCTCACCATTCTCTTCCATTTTGGCTCAACAAATTTTGTTGAAGCTTCCCCCCCCCCACCCCCCCCCGGCCCCCCCCCCCAAAAAAAATGTCAGAGGTGATTTTTTTTTGTTTTTTTTTCATTTCTCATCCTTGTCTTCCATTTTAGCAAACAAAAAAAATAAGTGAAAATGGCTTGGGACTGGGGTGAACAAAATATTATAACTAGCCGGGGCTCAACGGGTTAATACTTATCCATACGCGCCTATTATGGGTTGATTATAAAGGTATTAACCTGAAACAACAAAACGAGTGAAAACAAGGGTTTGGATGGTCAAATCGGAGATATAGGCCGCGAGTTATAATGTATGGGTGAGGCAACCTGCTTTCCCGCCAATTCACAAGGCCACTGAGACACAGTCGATATTCTCTCTCTCTCTCTTGCACACGTTTGCAAACACAGATGGCAAAGCCCTGCTTGCAACTCCTAATGTTAGCACGAAATATACCTCAGAATATGGAATAACAGGGAAATAGGTGTAACTGAAGGAGGGGAGGAAGGAGGAGTTAGGAGTGATATTTTGCATGGCCCAAAAAAAAAAAAAAAAAAAAAAAATAATTCGATGCTTACCCTAAAAGTCGGCGCCACTTAGTCGAGTTAAATAAGCTGGACTATGTGGCGGCGCTCGACATAGGGCGAGTGGCAATTTCAGCACGTAATGTTGCTGAGAGAGAGAGACAAGTGGTGGCAGGAGAGTAGCGTATGACTCCAGACCACCGCGGCGAACCTCTGACAAAATCTCACCTCCCTCCTACCTCTCTCACTCGCTTTATACGTAATGTATCGGGAAAGTGGCTAATTACATGCTTTTTGCACTCGCGTTGCCGGTTATTGCAAGAAAACTAGCCGTAAAGGATCGTTATGGTGTCATTCGAAAGCTCTGTTTATGCCCTTTCAGGGACTCCGTGTTCCTCAGGGCTCTGTCCTATCTCCTATTCTCTTTCTAATTTTTATAAATGATCTCCTTAACTGTACCTTAATTCCCATCCATTCATACGCAGACGCTCAACCTTACACTACTCCATTAGTTTTTCAGACCGCCCCAGCCAGCAATCACTCAACGAAAAAACGTAATGAAGCCATAGAACTCTTAAATTCTGATCTAAATACTATTTCCAATTGGGGCAGAGAAAACCTTGTTAACTTTAATGCTTCCAAAACCCAATTTCTCCATCTATCTACCCGTCAGGATCTCCCAGCGGACTATCCCTTATTCTTCAACAATACAAAAATCAACCCTTCATCTTCTCAATATTCTTGGTGTCTCTTTTTCTTCTGCTCTCATTTGGAAGGAACATATTACCAGTCTTGCTAAGGCAGCCTCACAGAAGCTGGGTGTGCTCAACCGCCTTAGGGGGTTCTTTTCCCCTGCACAGCTTCTTGCTCTGTACAGGGGCATAGTGCGCCCTTGTATTGATTATTGTTCACATGTGTGGGGAGGTTCCTCTCACACCGCTCTCCTAGACCAAGTTGAAAGGAAGGCCTTTCGTATCATTAACTCCCGTCCACTCACCAACTCTCTGCAATCTCTCTCTCCGCCGCAATGTTGCATCTCTCTCGCTATTCTATCGCTACTATAATAATCAGTGTTCCTCAGAGCTATCCCAGTGCATACCACCTCCTTTACGTAGGGCACGTGGTACCCGTCTTGCAACTCAATCCCACCCCTACTCTGTGCAATCTCCAACCCAAGAGTGAAACGTTACTCTCAAACTTTCTTCTACTCAACATCTGAGCTCTGGAACTCTCTCCCAGAATCAGTCTTTCCCTCTTCCTATGACTTAAATTGCTTCAAACTCCGTGTGTCCAGGCATTTTGGCTCGAACGTCCCTTGATTTTGGCCCTGTCACTCTTTCAACTATGGGGGAGGCACTCGCTATAGGCAGTTATGCCTTTTGCCTCCCTCAATCACATAGGAAAAAAAAAAAAAAAAAAAAAAAAAAAAAAGATACTTGTTTTACGTTCTGGGTCTTATTTAGGCATGAAAATGATCACGTAAACAGCCCTATTTTGGCTAAAAACACCCCGCTGGGCGGTACATATAAATAAACCGCATAGGACGCTCGTAAAGGGTTAAAGTTGATTTTTTTTTCTCTGACTCTTAAGAGTCTTCCCGCAGTCCGCCGGGGGAACTCTTAAGAGTCTCCCGGCAGTTCCCGGGTTAATAGTTTTCCATTAGTTCTTCTATTTATCGGCCTCAAGACTTGTTTCCCATCTGCTATATGAACTGTCCACACCTGTTGGTACAGTTGCTGCATTAGGTAACAAATTGATGACGTCATGATGTTGCGGGAGTACTACTATCTTATCTGGAATGACTTATACATGGCTGTATGTGTTGGTGTCAACGGGAAGAGTCTAACCAGAAGTTCTTAGTGCAATTGGAACTGCGACGGATGAACTTGGTTTCTGGACAAGACAATCATCTTCTCCGATTCCAGAAATAGCTTACGTATTTGATATGTAGCGGTTCTAATCTTACTCGTCTTTCACTTGGCTGCTTTTTAGGTCGGTAACGAGAACACCGGGGCAACTTGCACAAATCTGGAGAGTGCGTTGGCTGCCACGTTAGCTCTTACCCTATAATACTAGAAGATACCTGTTAATCCTGGTGACTCCGCGGCAACTTCAGAAAATCCACTGATACAGTGTCGAATGGAAGTGAAGGCGTTGGAAACTCCAAGATTGGTGCGGGTCCATCATGTGTCGGGTTAGCTGTAGGAATGTCTCTTACCACCGCTTTAGTCTGCCAGTGAGAAGTTTTCACCTTTGAGTACCTTCTTGTCCTTGCCTGTCTGACTGAGTAGAGGCGAAGGAAGGCGCAAGGCTAATATTTCACGAAAGTTACTACTCCCGAGATGTTACAAGGGTTAACCTTTCCGTTTTGTGATATCTAGTCTTTACGTTTATTCAACACTATCCTTATGTAACCAATGACGAACATCTTGACTATGTCACTTGGCATCTTGAATGTTGTACAGAGCTCTTGTGAGAAGAGTTGTGTGTACTAGTGTGAAAGTTTAGCAAGTATTGACTGGAAATTAGGCAAGCATTTGGATGAGCTCTGCCCCGTAAGACTTGGAAACATCTTATTATAATTCTAACCTTAAGTTTGTATTTTAAATGCGACTTTTAGAAGGTAAATAACTGCACAGATCGTACTATTTGATGAGAATCCTTTCTGCTCAACTCGAGATTGGCTTACTTGGACATCTCAGATACCGATCGTGAAGGTACAGTCAAGTCTTCTGGTGTCTATCCATGAGGTGATGGAGTTCCACTTAAGAAAAACTTAGACAGTTGAGTTACTCTGAAAAACTTTGTTCCCCTTATTCCTATGTCGTGTAGGATTTCTGACGAATCAGGCTGTGGGAAGTATTTCCTTAACTCTCCCAGACATATATGACGCGATCGAGTCATATGGCAGAGTGAACCAAACTCATATGACGCGATCGCGTCATATGGACTTATTATATTGCTAGAAAATAAGTTTATGACGCAATTGAGCCGGTTTTTTGGCTGGTAAGTCCGATAAGTTAGATGTACATGTGGAAAAATGTAGCAACCCCCTAGCGTCCCTGTGAGGGCCCCGCGGTGGTAGAGAGAGTCAGTTTCTTCCCATCAGCCAGCCTAGTAGGTGGGTGTGTGCAGCCCTTTAAACCAAGGGGCCTCCATTTTGCCCAGCCTGGCTGGTATTACCGCCCTAATATAACCCAAACGAAGTGCTATATCGTTGGGTTATCGATGGATTATTGTGTTATTCTTATTTAGGGTATAAAAACCATGTTAGTGAAGTGTTTTGCTAGTCTGGTGTACGTGACCAAGGTGGGCTCCATGAGGGGCCATGGTTTCGCTTGTTTGTGGATCACTTCATACCATATTGAGTCAATTATATTGCTATTTATCACTTGAAGTAGTGTATTTTACTTGTATAAGTATTTATAGTGAAAACACTTTTATTACTGATCGAGCATTCTCTGGTGTAGGCTACGTGACCAAGGTGGTGGAGGGAGGGGCCATACTTTTTGCCAAACGTGTTTGCTTGTTTGTGGACCACTTTCATATAAATATCAGTCAATTATTATTGCTATTTATCCGTTCAAGTAGTGTATCT